>WBMV01000309.1:312694-378055 GCA_013396655.1 Campylorhamphus procurvoides
CCTCCCTCCCTCCCTCCGTCCGCAGGGCTCCGGCGCAGCCCCCCGACCCGCCGTGCCCCCCGCCCGACCGGAGCCAATGCTCGATCTGGAGGTGGTGCCCGAGCGCTCTCTGGGGAACGAGCAATGGGAGTTCACCTTAGGTAAGTGTGTCCCTTCCCCCCGGGCCCCCTGCCCTGCGGGGGTTCTCACGCAGCTTTCGGCGAGTTTGAAGGCAGGAAGCCCGGGCTCTTTCCCCCTTGCCTTTCTCTGTCTCTAAAAATAATGATTTTCGAGCTCTAAGGGTTCCCTCGTAGCGTTTGGTTTGGTTTCATCTTTGGCTCTTGCGCGCCGGGTTGTGCTTTGTTTACCAGCTCGTGTGCTCGCTCCTGCTCCTTTGCCGTGTTTTGTCCTGCCATTTCAGGGTAGTAATTTTTTAAAGTAACTCCTCAAAGAGGAAGCGCAAATGTGCTGGTTGTCCCCTGAGCACGTCAGGTGATATCGGCAGCTTCACCTGTGCTTAGTGTAAATGCTGTGCTTTTCCACACAAACCCTTCATAAACGTGAGTCGAGTTTCATAGTTTCTTTGTTTTGCTGCTGGGTTGCGACATAGCGCAGAAAGTAAACTCTTGAGATATTTTCTCTGGGTTCGATAACAAGTATTTCTCCCCCCCCCCAGTCATTTGTGTTTTTCATCTCACTGAGTAGTCCTTTCCTACCGGTCAGTGCTCTATTTACTGCCCTAAGAGAGTCTTTTTCCCCTGTTCATACAAATTTGGCTGGTGCTCAGCCCAGGACACTGAAATGTACAGTTGGAACTCGAGTTGTGTGGGTTCTTCAGGTGACTTTTGTTTTCAAGCAGATAGTGGTAGTTTTAAAACTCTCAGAAAATACTGCAGGTGTCACATTTTCCGAGTGGTTGTGTGAGATACCAGTGCTGGACTCTTTCTCTCTTATTTTCCACCTTTCCTGTAGCTTTGTGTACAGCACAGCTAATGGTTGTAGGAGTTTGGCAAGTGTAAACAGGGCCCCCTGTGTGCCAGTCTTGTGTGTGCCTGAACTTGAGCTGCACTTTGGGCTGCTGCTGTTGTCACCTGTGACAGCAAGGGGACAGACTGTTCCTTAAAAGCCCTGTTACGGAACCACCCTGAACTTGGAGCACACCAAAGGGGTGGTGCTGTGGGGTGGATTTGTTTATGTGAAACCCATCAGACACAAAGGGCTGTTCATGCTGCTGTGACTGCAGAGTCAAGTACAACTTGATGGTTACAGGGAGGGTTAGAATGGCTGTTGCAGGCTAATTATAGCACCTCAGGTCCCACCCTTTGAAATCTTGGTGATCTCCTTGTACCGCTAACGTGTTGTGTACTCTCAGCTAGGCCTGACCTTCTGCTATCCTTTAGAGCCTGTGTTACCAGGGAAAAATCAATCTCCAGCTATATATCCTGGCAATCTTCATAAATACAGAGTGCCAGTTTCCCCCATTCTCCTCATCAAAACAACGAAGGGAAAAGAAAATTATTTTCATTTTCCTGAGAACCCCCAAAGACACCTGCTAATGCAATCTCATGGTTAAAATTGTATCCTGTGACTCTGTCTAGGCACACACACACATATGCATAGATGTGAGAGGGAGGAAACTCAACTGTATTTCTTGGAGTAAACATAGCCACCACGTGATGTGTCTAATATATAATTAGCATGACCTGCTGGTGCGGAGCAGGAGGCTGACTAGGAATTAAGATACTTAACTTTGTCCTGCACCAGGGATGTTGTATGAAGATTGTCCCTACTGACAAACCTGGCTCAGCTGTGTTGGTGGCAGTGAGGTTGGTAGCTGGTATAAATGGGATTCTTGCTGCCAGCGGTGTCCTACTCATTGTTTGTTTAGCTCTGCTCTTAGCAGAACTAATGGCAGTATTCCTGAACTGCTGCTGACTCTGGCTTCCAGTATTGTGCCCACAATGGAGATGACTGAGGGGGAAATGCCAGGAAAATTTTGTACATGAGTTTTTGGATTCTGTTTCTGGCTCCAGTGTTGACTCACTGTGACTGGAGCACAAAAAATTTAACCAAGGCTGAGTTTAGATACCTGTGTCACTGCATCTCTCAGGCTATATTCCTGCCATTTTAAAGGAGAACAATTAAATACTTATTCTGGAGTGCCTATAGCTGTATTATTAGTTTTGAGATGTATAACTTCTAAGGCATACTTGCATTTCTCTTGCTCTTTATGCTTTCTTTTCCTACTGGATTTCACATATCTTTGTTTAATGTATTATGATTCATCTTAGGGATTTTTTTTTAATTCTTCTCATAATCTTTATTCATTCTCTACCTCCTCCCCCCACTTCAGGACACACAGTCTTAGCCTAGGCTAATGCTTCAAGCCGTGATGTTCCTGACCAGTGTTTGGGAGAGAACTGTCTTGTGCTGCTTGTATCACTGCAGCATGTAGAAAAGGGATGTCCCCTATGTCTGTGATAGGGGAGCCCTTACACTGCTCTTTGAGGGTGTTACTTGCTGTGGCTCAGTTTGGTTGACTGGAAACCATGTTTGCTTCCCTGTTCCCCCGACTGGTGAGCAGGGGAAAAAGAATTCTTTGTTTTCCTCTTCTACTGCAAAGGCTGACGAATGCTGAGGAAAAGGGGGTGTTGTGTGTGAGAAGGCTGGAGAAAAATAAGCCATATTTTTTTTACTCCTCCTTTGGCTTTCTACTAATGGAGGCAAAGGGAGGATACTGGCTCTTCTACACATGTTTTTATGTTCTGTGAACTGTTCTTGGAGAACTTGGGTTGGTCACTGTAGCTTTGCTGAGCAGTGTGTGCCAAAGTCTGGTTGATTCTTAGTTGCGGAAAACTGAACAAAGTCAGTCCGTGTCCATTAGCCTGCAGCCTGAGAAAGCTGTGAGTAAGAGAGTCACATGAGCCATGTGTTTGCACACTTAGCAGCCCAAGATTGCATCAGTTTACATCAGACTACAAACCCAACTTCGTGTCTCTGTGCACTTTTTACCCAAATGCTTTTTTACTGAAACCTTAACCTGCTGCTGGCACTTGCCATTGGCGTATGGATTCTGTCAGCTTGTTCACAGGCTTTGCTTCAGCCATTGCCACTTGTTTGTCTTTGAAACGAGTATCCCTGCAAGTCTTACGTGAATACTAACTTAGGAAATGGGGTTTATATTTTAAATCATCACTACTTTTATTTTTGAATCATACTTTTTGGTAGGTTAAGAAATGTGAAACTTGTGCAGCAGCATCTTTGATCTTAGCTTCTTGCTCTTATTTATGTTCTTGTTCCATTTTGAAAATACTATCTAAAACAACTCTCATCTTAAAACTCAGCTGCTTAGACTACAAGGCAACTACTGTTTCCTTAATAATAGGAACCAGTGCTGCTTTACTGTGTGTCTCTGCATTTAATTTTATTACTGTCATTAAAATAATAACTCTTTTATTTTGTATCATCTACTAATGTGTAATTCCTAGCTGCAAAACAAATTGTCTCCAGGATTATGGGCTAAGGTGAAAACCAGTTTCACAGACACATTTGTATATGGTATTTAAAAATTGGATCACTGTAGTTCTAATCTGTACATCTGTTTTGCCCAAACTAGATTTCATAATTACAGGAAAACTGCAGGGCATGGGCATGACAGTGAAAATGATATTTTGGGGATTTTTTTAGTGTTATGCTAGTATTACTTTAAAGCAGTACCTATGGTGAGCTAGGCATGTGTATGATATATATGGAAAGAAGGAAAGAGTTTTCTCACTTTGATCTTGTAGATAATGTCTGAAAGGTCCTTTGGAACGTGATGTACAGTCTGAGTTTGAGAGGTGTAGCCAGTAACTGAAAGTTTAAATGTAGTAAAAGTGTAGATTCTGAGGTAAATTTTCCCTAATCAAGGCAACTCAGTGTTTAAAAACTAGAAATAGAAAAGAACAGGGCAAGGAATGGAAATAAAAGTTCAGATAACTAATCTGAACTGACTTGTAGCAATTAGTAAGAAAATAAAACTTCACAATTAGGAGCTCATAACCTCTCTTTATAAATGCCTCCTTTGAATCCAGGAACATGATCACATTTCATTTGGAAAGGCAACAAAGGTTTAAAGTGTGATAAAGGATGAGATGGTGTGGTTTTATTCTTTCTGCAGAATCAGCTGTTTCATTCCACTTTCAAAAATTTATAGCTGCAAAGATAAGATACGCACTGAAGGAAAATAAAAAGCCCTTGAAAATGTATGGAAGGGTGAATGACTATAAGAGTGTAACTTCAATTGAATCAAATTGTTTAGTATGTTTATCTTGTCTGTGAACTGAGAAGATAAAGTTTATTCCTTGACACAAATATAACCACATCAGCAGCTAATGTGGCCTTTTAGGTCTAAGACAAATCATTGCTCTGTTTTAGTATTTGTGTCTATCTTGTGCAAATAGTCAGTACTTTATCAAAGTTAATAAAAAAGTGTGTGCCATAAAATGCAATGAGGGGTCCTACTGAAAGTGTATAGGAGTGCTTTAGCCAGCTGTTTTACCAGTTATTGGATTGATGACCCCAAAAAGCAGGAAATTTTATGCGTGGGTTTTAGAAAAGTCTTTGCTTTTTCTGCCTGAACTTTGCTGTTTAATTTTGTGTCTAGAGCTATTTTTTCCATATCTGCCCAAGAAACCAGTAGATAAACAGTGACTTTTCTGTTTCAAAACACCAGGTCTGTGCTGATACCATGAGTCAAATGGGCTTGTTTATTGACTGCATACCTTTCTGTTGTAATGCACTGTTTGCTGATGGTGGTTTGGTTACCTCATCTGTAACCTTGCTGTTAAAAATCCCTGTTACTGGTGCTTGTGCTGAAGAAATACACCTGGTTTTATTTACAGGAATGCCATTGGCTCAGGCTGTAGCAATTCTTCAGAAACACTGTCGCATCATCAAAAACGTCCAGGTTCTCTACAGTGAGCAGGTGAGTAGTGTATGGGCTGGCCAGCAAATGCACCCTCTTGTGTCCCAGAATTAAGATATGCATTGTCCTAATGTACATATTGTGTGAGTTGTGGGGCTGCTTGAAATTGAATTACACCAAATTATTGCCACCACATCAGAGATGCAGGTTTTGTAACAGTTTCAAATATCATAATCCTCAGTGCATTGCAGCAATTTAACAGTTGTCAGTTTTGTATTTGCACTGGTGGGGTGGCATTGTTTTTCCTTTAAGAAGTGAAATGTTACGTAATTAGCTGGATAATTTAATTCTAGTCTATTTACTTTATCATTGTCAAGTGTCGCAGCATTTTAAAGAACTGAATCACTCATTACTTCCTGCTTTCGTGTTTGGTTCAGTGGTGATGAGCCCCCCAAAAAGGCTTCCATGCTTTGTCACTGCATATGCAATTTTGTCTGGAGAAAGTGGATGCAATGATTTCATCCAGCTATAGGTGTCTTAATCATTCTTCATAACTAAATATTAAGTTCCTAATAGTTTGACTTCCATCAAAAAGGCAACTAGAAGTAAAACCTCTCTGCTAGATCATGTAAAATGTGTTATACACCCACCTTTGTTCTGTATAAGGGAAGAGGAGATGGAGCAAGGGAAGATTGTGACTCTCCAGATGTGTTCTGTGTGTAATGTGTGTTCATCAGGAGATGATATCCATATGTTGCAAATAACATACTGGCATCAGAAAAGGGCAAAATCTGGTAGAATGTCAGTTTGTATGAAAATATGGGTTGAGGCCTCTGTGTTCACAGTGAATATGGAATGGCTAAGAACAACATGGACTCTGTTCGCTGCTGGATATGTAATGTATTTCATGCTATTAAATTAATTACCCTTTTTTTGTTTCACATTATGTAGACTTATGGGTTTTGTGATGACTGAATTTCAAGTGGAATATCTGGCTCCTTGTGCCTAATATATGGGAGCATCCATCTGGCAGTGAATGCATTCTTTGTTTTTTGTATTCTTTGGAGGTTTTTAGTTTTTCCTACCACAGTGCATTCGAATTATTTCTAGGTTTGTTTAGATAAATGGTGAGATTCCTGTTGCACTCAGATTTGTAGAATCACAGAAGGTTTAGTGGTCCAGTACTAGAAGGCAAGTTGTACCACTCCTTGGTTTTTTACACCTCTTGGAAAGATACTTGGTGCTTGACTATGTACACTGAACTTTTAATTCTGTCTGTGGAGGGCAGGGTTAGGGTTTTTTTCCCTAAACTGTAATGAAGGTAAAGATGTTTTCAACATCTGCATAGTCCAATAAAATAACAGTTCTCAACTTCCTGGAATAGTTGAGCCAATTATGTTTTTTCTGTATATTATTGCAATCCAGTGCCTGAGATTGGTGGTGCAGTTTTTTCTACATGCCACTCAGGGTCTGCAGTTGATTGTCTGGCTCTCTCCTCACCCTTGTGCAGAGTGTCATGCACTTCATTAGCAGCTGAGCACAAAGAGCTCAGTTCTTGGAAGATTCAAGGCTTTAAATAAACTTCGCCATGCACAACTTCTGTCTAGCTAAACTGTACCTGAACAGCCTTTGTGTCTGTCCTTTTTGCTTTGTGAAATTCCTATGAGCATAGTGATCAAGTGTTAATTAAAGCTGTTGCATCTAAAGCACTGAATTTCTGATCCTGGAACTCCAGCAGTGAGTATTTCCTTTCAAAAATTTATATGGCAATTAAATGCAATTAGATCTGCCCACAGTGTTGTCTTTAACTTGATATAAATGGGATGCCCAAACTGTGCCAGAAAAGCTTGATGAATCCTTTTCTGTGAATAAAAGAATTTTAACTCCTTTTTGATCAGTTTAAGCAGGGTGCTTAATTGCCTTTGTTTGTTTTCCTGAGCTTTTTTCCTCTGGATTTTTATCAATGGGATTGTTCAGTGATAAGTTTTTCCTGTATCTTTATGTAGATTAGCAGTATAACTGCACATCTGTGGTGCTTCCTTCAGGAAGGACTCTCCTGTTGCTTCTTGGCATCATCTTTCATACTTGAGATTCTATTTTGTGTATTAGGAGTCACATGAACTAAATTTGTGCCCTTGAAACTTTTCTTCTATTAGAAAATATGCCAGTAGAGAACAGAAGATATCTGCTGTACTAATTATCAAGTTTTTCCTTAGATGTTTTGGGCTTTTTTTTTTCCACCCACTCAAAAGTACTTGTAGTGCTCTCATTAATTTTGGAATAACCTTATGAAAATTTTGCTTAGAAACCAGTGAAATGCAGAGCATATCCTATATCAGAACAACTCTGTTGGTGCATTTGAATGGAACATTACCAGGTTTTTTTGCTCTATCTCTAGCCTTTCTAAATTAGATTTATAAGGGATTTAAAAAGAGACTGTTAGGATCAAGAGAGATCTTATCTCAAGCTCATAGTTCAATTGCAGTGCTGCTTCAGTTCTGCACAGCACCATAAAGGTTTGCCAGCAAGAGTGAGGCATTGATGCCTTTGTGCTGTGGAAGTTTCATCTAGGAGACAGTTTACATGCCAGATCACTGGTGTTCAAGAAAGATGAGCTCAAACTGAACAGCTTTAGGAAAAGCTACTGCAGAGATCAAGGGGAACGGGAAATCTGCATCACAGGGAATGGAAAGCCCTGTGGCTTGCTTTGACCTAGTGATGTGAAGTCTGGGATCTGATTACTTGAATGTATGGTTTGGGAAATGCACGTGAAAATGCTCAAAAATATCCAGGCTAGAAGATAGTGCTGATGTGAGAATTGTGGATGAAAATTGGACTTCTGACACTCAAAACCCAGAGCTTCTCCCAGCAGAGCAAAATAAGATAGCTTATGCTTAATTCATAAAAGGGTGTGTCTGCCCACTGTAGAAGCCTTTACATGCCCCAGATGTCCCATCCCCATTCTGTCTTTTGCTAGATAACTGCCTGGTGCAGTTCTAGGGCATGAAAATTGCTGCTTGCCTGTCATTCAGCCTTTCTTCTCCTCTGAGGAGAGGGTTGTGGAGGGTAGAGCTTTTTGAAGCAAATGTACTTTAGATGGTACATGATCAAATAGCTGAACTGCCTATGTCTGTGTGGCTTGCACTAGTACAGCACTGAGCAGCTTCCCAGTGTCACAGATTTGGGAGGGCGTAGAGCCTTTACAGACACCAAGAAAGCCAGTGGAATGTCTCCTATGGACTCCAGCAGACTGCAAATTAAACCTTTAGTTGTTATGATTCACAGTAACTAAGGAAACCTAAATTCACAACATAAGAGTCTGAAGACTTCCTTTTGAGGCCTGAAAAAGACTGTGACAGTTTGATTTTTGAAGTGTAAAGCTCTCTCCATCTCTTTGTCAAACACATGGTTGGTCCTGATGTGAGACTTGATGAGTTGGGCTGTTATTTTTGTGTGCCAAGAATGCAAGAGGCTCTCTACATGATGTCTCTGATGCTAAACTTGGAATGTTAATTCTCAAGGTGTTGGTTCTTTTGCTCTTCTCTTTGTATTTTAATTGGGGGGTGAGGCTTGTTTTGTTTTGAGTTTTTTGGTTTTCCCCCACTCTAAAGTAATGGACAAGTACCTTTTTGGGAGTTCTTGCAGGGTGTGGATCTGAGACAGGCACTGCTATTTCTTTTTCATAAGAAAACTGAAGGGGTTGAGAGGTTTGGCCAAATGTATTTTAGTTATGCTTATTTATTGAATAAATGATGGGTTTCTGATGCAGTTTCTTTTTCCATTTATACTTTTACAGTAATGTGTGTGTGTGTATATATATATATATATATATTAAAAAAGATGCCTTGAAATTAAAAGCCTAACAGCCTTTTTTGTTTTACAGTCACCTCTTAGCCATGACCTCATCCTTAACCTGACTCAGGATGGAATCAAACTGCTGTTTGATGCTTTCAATCAGAGACTTAAGGTAATAAAACACCCTCTTTGCAACTAGACAATGTAAACCAAAACTTCTCGGATATACTGGCACTTAACAGAGCATAAATATGCGATTCTTTCAGACATGTAATTTGTCATATATATAGTGCTCTTTTGTGATTATGAACTGCATTTCTTCAGTTTGGGATTGAAATCTTTTTTATAGGATTAAGGTACTTTAACATTGTACTGGGGACAGTTTGAGTGCCACAGGAGTGGGATGGTCCAGTGTGGTCTCACTTGTGCATCTTGTCTCAAGCTGTACAGGAACTGCAGAAGGCCCTTACTAAAACTAAGCCTGGGATTTGAAATCAAATCATTGGTTAATGCAGACTAGACAGTGTTGTTTTCTGTCCACGTTGTTCCTTTACCTGCACTGCCATTTTATTTATGAAATTAAAATTCCTCGTATTTGTAGTTTTCAGTTAACTTCACAGAGGACTTGTGGGACTGTGAGTGTGTGATTTCCCCCAGAAGGCACATTCAGGCCTGTTGTGAGCAGCTGCCTTCTTCACTGACTTCAGTTTGCTCTGGATGAGTTTTTATTCCTTCAGTTTGTTCAATTCTGCTTTCATGCTTTTAGGTGACCAAGTGTTTATCTGCCACACACTAGGATGCTTTGTGTAGTTATGATGCAACATAAAAGGAGGGCTGGTCACTGCCCTTCCATGACACTTATCTTTGTAATAGATAAGTGCAAAATACCTGAAATAATAATGATGTGTTTCATCTATACAAAATGGCCAATTGTGGGACTGTAGAGCTAGTATTAGATTAGTACCAAATTTTGAAGTTCTTAACTGAAGCACTTAAAATATTTTTGTGTAACTTCTTAGTTATTCAGGGTGGTCCTTTCAGCGGGACCAGCAGCGCTGAAGAATTGTTACTGTGGTTTTCACCTGATGGGTGTAAATATTCATTGTGACCTAATTGCTTCGGTGTTGATTTGGCTAATTAGGTGAGAGTGAACTGCTCTAACTGCTGTACTATTTAACATTTGAAAGCAGAAGTGTGGGGTTAAATGTAATACTAAAAAGTGGACTGCTTATCCTTTAGGTGAATCTGGTATATGTTGCTCAAATCTTTACTTCCATGGCTTGGAACAGTGATAGGTGAAGCCTTGTGCTCTTTACTCACTCATGTCTAAAATAAAGCCCTGCCTAGTGCTTTATCCCAAAACTTACTGTAAGAGAGTTAGCAGTGTGCTGTCAACTGAAACTTGAGCTCTTGGTGTACTATATATTAAACTGTTGAACAGCAACCCAGATTAATTGTTGGAAGTACTTACTTTGCTAAGAATAACCTCTAACACCATGGTATGCTTTTTGGGTTTTTTTCCCTCCAAATTTTCTTTTATATTAGCTATTAAAATACAGATTGTATTTTTAAAAATACAATTTTTAATTTAGACTGGGCTCATCTGAGGCTCACCTTTTCCCCAGATTTCTTCTGTTTGTAATTGCCTTATGGTCGTTTTCTGTTCATGAAGTAATTTCGTAATAATGGTATTTCTATTTTTGTCAAGTTTTTGAACTTAATTATTCAGATTCTATATGTGAATTTACAATTTTTGAGAGTATCTTGAAAATTCTTTGTCAAGTGGGTCTTTCCATACAGTAGGTGTAGATTACAGCGATAATCTTTCTAAGTGTATTTAATTCTGAAGGAAGTAGAACAGGCATAATCATTTAAATGCATAATTGCTTACTGACTTTTTTTGGAATGTTGCAGTCCTGTAGTGTTTTTGAAGTGCTCTAACTAGGTATATCTTGTCCCTTCATTTCCAGTTTTTGAGGGTCTGATTTTTTCATTTCAACACTCACTGTGCTGAGAACCAAGCAAGAGCTTTTCTTGTCTTTTTCTGTAATGTTTTAAATTAAAAATAGAAAACTCAAATTCTTCTGGTATGTGTTTTTAGGTTTGTTTCAAAAATAAAAAATACAGGAAAACCAATCTCTTCTGGTATGTTGTGGTTCAGTGGTCTAGTGATACCTTTTGTTTGTTTGAACTATGAAAAGTCAAGCTGTGTAAATGCATACAGTGCTATGAAAACATACCTGTAAAAGTGTTGAGAAAGCTTTATAGAAGAAATTCAGGGGCATCAGTTCAGCAGTGAGCAACAGGACTTGTTAAAGGATAGTGTAGGTGTAGAGTAAGTTATGCCTGTTTTTAAGATGGTGTGACTGTGTTTTCAGTGTTGCTCAGCAGCAGTAAAATTGGAAAAATCAGGAGGCCTTTTTTTTTCTCCTTTGTGTGGTTTGTTTTTTTTAATACACACTTGCTGTTAGATTTGACTGTGAAAAGAAATTGAAATACAGGCCGCTAAAATGGAAAGTATTGACAGTTCCAAAGAAGCTGGTGCAGGAATGAAGTCATACCAGTATTCCTTAAGAAGTTTCCTCCCTTTCTTCAGGGAGTGGGGAATAGCTTGTGCATAGTCCCTCCACTCACCTTCAGTAACCAAAGCACTGCAGAGGTTACTAATGTGAATTGGTAGATCCAGGACCAGGTTCTGAAAATATTGCTATGAATTTATCATCAGGGTCTCTCTGGTGTGTTCCCCCTGAAGTGGAAAAAGAGTTAGATTTCAGGGTTGATCTGTTATTGCTGGTTAGTAGATACCTGAGCATTTTTGAGCCTTTGTAGTAATTATGAAAACAGTGAGTATGATGAAACATCACGTTTTTTTAGTTTAAATCAACTGCCTTCCAACTGTGTAGTAAACCCATCACTAAGTAGTCCTTGGTCTTCTCAGTTTTTGTTCTCTGCACATAGAAAGAATCACCTTAATTCTTTTGTCAGTGTAGCTTCTGTAAACTAGAAAAGAAAACCTTTTCTAGTGCTATGGCCTGTTCTTCAGTGTATATCTTTCACGACTTCTGTGAGATCCTTTGACTGCCATGAATTTTTGCTCAGTTTCGTGTGCTTGTTTCTTCCTGTGCTGTTAGTAAAAAGAAGTGTTGGCATGAATAGATCAGTCAGACTCATGGGAAGAGGATGGACAGCAACCTGGTGCCTGTTGACTGCTGTCAGGGTGTTTCTCTTGTGGGGAGCTCATCTGTGCAATGTGCTATTCTATTTCTCTTGCACTGCTTCTTGTTGTTCAGCTCCCCCTTTTGTCTTCCACCATTGCAATCCGTTTGAGCAGAACTTCAGGAGAGTGCCAGAGCCCTATGGTAGTGGCTGCAAAACTAAATCTGGGGTGGGGCAGGTTCTCTCTATTTTCAGAAATATTTTGTGGTGGGAAAAGATGTGCAAGGTCACTAAAAAATGTAAAATCATTCCTAGCTTTTCATAAAAGTAGCCTTTGTTTTTTAACAGGCTATGCAGTGAAGGAAACTTGGACATGTCAAACTGCATTTCAGTAAAATACTAGATAACCAGGTTTTTCCAAGTGTATTTTATTAAGAATAAAAATTTTTGTTCTTTGGTGTTGGTTCTGCCAGAATGTTAATTTATTACTTACTTTGTGTTCTACTTGTTGCTTATATTCTGAAATGTCATTAAATGTTGATTAAGGGTTTTTTTCTAAATATATATAGATATAGCGGTTTAAACATTGCAAGTTGTTTTATTTATGGTTATTTTCTGGGCATCTCCCAAAACCAAGACTTCCTTCTTAGCTGGTGATATTTTTAGGCTTGAAAGCCACATTTGGTAGCAAGCTCCCTGGGAAATATGGCTTTATTCTCTAGCTGAAGAGTGAGTCCTTTCTAAGTCTCCTAATGATTTGTTGGAGGATCATACAAAACAACAAAAAGTGCTTTACTTTACAGCAATTAAGATGTGCTGTATGTGTTTTCTTTTCCTGCTAATGCAGGAACATCTATGTATGGTGGAAGAAGCTCACATTTGTTCATGGTTACTTGCCAAAAATGATCTGCTTCAAGCTCAGTGTAGCCTCAAAATCCAGTAATGGTTGCATAAAAATCGTATGAAATCAGTCTCAGATGCGTGTTTGCAGAAATGTATTCAGAACAAAGGATCTGTCTCTTGGAATACTCAATAGGGTCTAAACCATTTAATAAATATCAGAAGTAGGTATTATGGCTTGCTCTGATTCTTTGTGGGCTGCTCTTCTGATTGTCTTCTGTAATGCTTGGCAAGATTGCAAGATGTCTTTTTATGTAGTATTGAAATGGGATGCTGCTGCATAGTCTTGCTGTGTTCATCTTTTGCTTTAGAAGGAGTCTGTTAGGACTTGGTGTTCTGCACAGCCATTCTTCAGTGTAATAAGAGCAAGCCAGGGAATGGCCTGCTCTTTGACATTCTTTAGTGGGTCTTTTAGCTGATCTTTGCTATTGCCTTCCTTTGAATTTGGTTAAGAGTAAACTTAGTAGAAATCAAGATGTTGGTGCGTCAGTGAAAATACTGCTTCCTGCAGGCAGTGCTGATGTACATGGGATTTGGAGGTTCTCTGCTGAACCCAGAGTTGTTCAGTACTTGTTTCAAATGTGCAGTTGCTAAGTCAGTTTTGTGGTTTGATCTCTGACAATGTGATCTATTATGTGTGGCAGAGTTCTTTAAGAAGGGGAATGAGCAGTACTAACTAGTCTTGCCTTTGACTAGAATTTGCCTCTCTAATGCTTTGCAAATGTGTGAAGTATGGTAATGTTTCTGTTTCCTGTGTTTCAGGTGATTGAAGTTTATGACTTGACTAAGGTGAAGTTAAAATATTGGTAAGTGATTTAAGACCTCCCATGATGCCTTCTTGGTTAGAGTGGCTGATTTTGCTCATTTTTTTAATCTTGAATTAATTTTTTCAATTATTCTTTTAAAAAAAAACCCCAAAATAGCTGTCATAAAGGAGTGTACGTAGTTATCCTTTCTTGAACATAGCACTTGGTCTTTTCTTCAGTCTTGGAGACTTCTTACAATTTAAATGTGGTATTGCCGTTAATAAATGCTTGTTGCATCAGTTCAGTATTCTTAAGACAGATAATTTTGTTTCCTTTTTCAGTGGTGTCCATTTTAACTCTCAGGCAATTGCTCCAACCATAGAACAAATTGATCAGTCATTTGGAGCAACACATCCAGGAGGTAAGCCAAAAAATTCCTGAGAGGCACACCTAGATTGACAGACTTCTTTTCTAGGAAACCTTTCCTATATGTCTGCCTAGAGCAATGTGTAGGTGGTTCCATTGTCATGTGATCTGAAGTTGTGTCCCAGAGTGGTTGTATTCTTATAGCTGGGAAATCACGTAAAATGTAGTGTAAGTTCAATTGTGACTTTTTGTAAAGTGAAATGGGGAGGCAGAGAATGGTATATTCAGATTTTATTAAAGATTTTTGAACTGCCAGTACCAGAAAACTCTGAGCTTTGTTGTTGCTGCTGTTGTCCTTACACATTTGTATGCATGGTTAGCTCCCAAGTGTCCTTAGGGACTGTGTATACCATGAACATACAGACATTTCAGCTGATCTCTGTGCAGAGTCAGCCAGCACTGTTTGCTCGGGCTCTGTGCTAGGGCAGGGTCAGATCTGAGCCTGTGTGTAAGTGGTTTACATCTCCCTGCGCCTCCCTCCTGTTACTGGGAGCACTGGGGGAGTGTGAAGTGAGCCTACGTGCAGCGTGAGCAGAACCAGGCCAAGTTTGTTTAACCTGGCTGAACCCACTCTGACTCCTGCACTGCTACGTGGCTGTTCACCATCTCTGTAGCAGGGAAAAGACTACCTTTAAGCTCCTTGTTTATATAGGAAAATGGAGAGTGTATTTGAGGGGTTTGTTAGGCAATGAAAATAAGCCAGTGGTGAAACTTTGAAGAGGATATTTCTAATTAAACTGCCTGGGAAACTTCAAGAAATGGAGCCCCATGGCACAACAAGAAAGAACATTAACTCCATATAGGCAAGATACTGTTTTTAGAGCCTCATTCTCTATTTTTAGCTTAACCCAATCCATTTGCAGTAGTCAGGCTGATCCCAAACAGGCGAGCATTCTTTGTGATGGATGGCAATTGCATATCCAGTCTTTGTCTCTGTTCTCTGCAGACAATCTCTTGCACATTACAGAACAGGATTTATTAACTGTGGAGGGTCATGTGGCTAAAGCAGTATCATTGCATAAAAGCCTGCAGTAGTACATGAATATCAGATTGAGATAAATGAAGCTTGGAGGATTTCTAGCCATAATACTCCAAGGACCAGATTTAGCCTTTTTAAACTTTGGTCATGACCTTAACATTTTCTCTTGGGCAGAAATTGAGATCTATGGTTAGAACTGTTATGGAAATAGTATGTACAAGAGACTAGAGAATTCAAGAAGGGTAAAAGTGGTTCCATATCCTGGGCAGGTTATAACTTTTACTTGTTAGATGGTGGTGGTTTATTTTCAAATATTTAGAGGTGAAACACTTTCAAAATTGTGGTATTATGAACTGTAAAAATACATACCCAGCTATAAGCTTTGCTTATTGTAGTAATAGCATGTTTTATTACTGCATAAAATCGTATGCAAGTGCTTAAAAACATAGTTCGGCACCACGTGTTTTTGTGCTGAATTTGCAAATCTTATGAACCTGTCATGTTAAATTAAGGAAACTTGCATGCTTGCTTAATCTTCTGATAGTTTTTCATAACATCTTTTCATCTAAAGACATGTAGATATGAAAATTTATTTATTAAAATGTTGGCCTCTACTATCATTTCACTAGTGCATTTGCTTATTCAGCTTCCTCATTGGAAAGATGCCTCTTCCATTAACAGCCTACTTAGCAGAAGTAAATGCTCTGTATTAAGCTGCCTGTCAAAAACAGCTTGAACTGTATTATGCAACACAAGTCTTTGACAACTTTTTTTTTCAAAAAAATACTTTTTTGTATTTTCCAAAACAGAAAAGGCAAAAAAAGCCAGAACAGTGTTCAGAACGTGGGGTGGATGGCAATGGTGTGTTCATGTCCTGCAGAAATTGCAGCTGGGGTGGGAGGAGAAACCTTCCTCTGGTTGTGACCAAAGTGCCAGTTTTGATGAATGGAAGGGACATAACCATCCTTTTTCTCTGTACTGATACTCCTCCAAAACTCCAGTGCAAGCACTTTGAAAGTATTTTGTTGTTTATCTCTTTTCTCACCTCCACTAGAATTTCACACAGTGTTGCATTTCACTTAAAATGAAGGTGGTTGCAGCAGAACTTTCCTGAAACAGGAGACAGTGATAGTTTCAAAATATATTTCAAAAGGTTAGCAACAGTTTTGTGTTGAAACCAACCATCAGTGAGCAGTTTTATTTTGCCAGATCAGTGGTTTTAAAAGAGAAGAGTCAAAAATCATAACCAGCTTCATTACTATTTGGCTAATGTTATTTTGAAACATTGCAGTACCTTTGTCATGTGGCTTACTGAAATACGACCACTTTGTATGTCAATAGCTTCGTGAAAGCCAAGATTTTTATCCCACATTTCCATGATTCTCTGACCTGCCCTCCTGCTGGGAAGTGCTTGCTTTTCCCAGTGGTTCTGTTGAAATCACATCCTGCCCTGAATCCTCATAGATGTGGCTGTTTGCTGAAGTGCCATTCAGCATGGATCAGGGATGTGGGCTTGAACTGAAGCCATAAGATAGAATAAAAATACCCCATCCTTCCCTCCTACCACAGTGGCCTTGCAAGGATGGGAAGGGGGTTCCTGTCTTCTAGCTCTGTAACTCTTGGACTTCTGTGATTACCCAGGCTTCCCTGAAGTGCCAGAAAAGTCTTGTGCTTGATACCACTGACTTTTGGATCTGCTTCTGCTTTTAGCAGAATTGTGTCTGTTCTGCAGCCTTGCTGGTGTTGGTGGCTTTGTCCCCTCCTGTTTTACAGAAACTGTTCCCAGCTGCTCACACTCTGCTGCCTTCCTGGAAGGCAGGCTCCCTTCCTTCCCCCTCCCAGAGTGCAGCAGCAGAAAAGCAGTTGTCTCGTTCCTCTCAGCAGTTTTGAATGGAATTATTCTGCAGGGTACCTGTGTGATAAATAAAAAAAATAATAATAAAAAAAATCTTTAGTTTTTTCAGTCATGTGGTTGTGACCTATGGTTTTGAGTGAGACATAAGAGAACTTACTAAGAGTAAATAAATTCCTTGCCCTTTAAGCCTGAGCATCAACAAACATTGCTGGGGATGGGAACTGATGCGATTTGGATAATCAGATATCACACTTGGCATGACTAGGGGAAAAACAGTTCTCCAGCTGGCTGTGGGCTTTGGAAAAGATGTATCATAATTTGTCACGTGAGAGAGATTTGTGTAATTTGCCTGCTGATCAAAACATTTCCCTCTCCCCACACATTTTCCTTTGAGTGACAAGCATGGAAAAGACTCTTAACCAGCACATTTTGCAGGAAAAGCAAATGATAACTTTTGAAAGCTAATGCCTAATTGCTCAACTATTATTTTTCAATCCTGGGTGGCCTGGCATTGTCCAGATACCTTGTGATATGTCTCAAGTTAAACTTATTTTAAAGACACTTGGGGAGGGGGGGAATAAAATACTTATTTATGTGCATTTTGTCTTTATGCTATGTCATCTTAAACATAAAATTGTAAGAAAGAAGGGAATATTGAACCTATTTCCTTTGGTAAAGTTAAAGAAAACTGTTCTTGTTGGAGGGTTTCTTTATTGTGTTTAGCCTCTGGTGTTTTCAAGCTGTCATCTCCTGTGTATTACAAGAAAACTCTGTTCCCTTGGCAGCTACTGGGTACAGGTTGAAGTTTGTAGCACGAATCCCAGAACAGTTCCCAAGCTCCCAGTCTTCTGGGATTGTTTTTTAATCTTTCCACAGTCTCAGAAAACAGTATATCTTGTTGGAGTCTGAGTACTGGGATGACATTTATTGTTGTTTATAGTTGATGTTGTGCAATTGATTGCAATGAATCAGGACATCTTGTGATGTGATGACTGCTGGAAGTCAGTGCATGTCTTAATTTATTGGTGCTCTTTGTAGGAGCTGACCAGTCAGCTGCTGCTTCTGGTGATGCTATTTTTAATTATCATTGTGAACAGCCTAGGACCTGTATGTCTGAAGCATTTCCTTCTTTGCCGTATTACTTGGGAACACATGTAGCTGATGTGGGTGTGGGTGCTCCTTTGGAGAGGAGACCTGGGAGTGGAGGTCACGGGGTGAGCTCACCTGTGACCTTCCACTCAGGAATGTGCTGCCTGGTGGTGTGAAATAAGGAATTTTTCAGTGTTCTGTGCACATCTGTCTAAAAGAGTTTCTGGTAAACGTTGTACAATGTTTTACATAACAATGGACAGAATTGTTCTGTACTAATAGTGGCTATTTAAACTACTGTAGAGATACCAAGGTAGGATTGATTGTGTTATACTGTATAATTGTACTGTTAGGGATAGGTTAGTGCCTCTAGGCTTGCCGAGGCTACCCTAATGAATCCATGGTTTCTCTCATTGCTGTGTTTCTACTGCAACAAATTAAAAGCAAAACTGTTAACTGTCCTGTGTAATTGTGCTCCTCCTGCATTTTAAGATGAAGTAAATTCAGTGAGGTGATAAAGGAGCTGTTAGATGTGTCCTGGAGAATTCTTAGATTATTTTGATAACTCTGTTTTTCCTTTCTTTTCCCTTTTCAGTGTATAACTCAGCTGAGCAGCTCTTTCACCTCAATTTCAGAGGACTGTCGTTTTCTTTTCAGTTAGACTCCTGGACTGAAACTCCTAAGTACGAGGTCAGCAATCATTCCTCGTTAATGGATGGTCTTTTTTCCTCTATGGTACTTGGAAAGTATCACCTACATTGTGTCTCACTGTCTTTTACAAGCAAAAGAAAACAGTAATTTGAAAGAATTTAGCTCCTGGGTTGTGCTTCTGTTCATGCTATGTAACCATTTCAAAGTTAAAAATTTACTTCCTGTTAGCAAAAGGGATGTGCTTAGAGGTTTCACTTGCATCATGAACTGGGACTAGCAATTCTGTAGTTGAAAGCACTCTTCTAAAAATATGAGTGCTGTCTATGCAAATACATAAATATTAAGCAATCTACTGGGAGGCTGTTCTTTTATCATATATTTTTGAATCTCATCAAAGTGATTATGCAACTATACTAGGATAGGGTTCATAAAATACATTTTCATCTTAAGTGTCCTTCAGGACGAGTGCTTTTAGCAGGCCAAATGAATGAGCTTTATTTGTAATGCCTGTTTGCATATTCACCAAATGTTTGGATGAGTTACTGAATAATTGAACATATTACTGTGTTCTCTGAAATATTTGGAAATCACTGTCTAAAGTAGAAACAAGATCAGGTCCTCTGTGGTTTCCTCCTATGCAACAGAAATGTACATATAACTTGTTTTGTGTGAGAATGGAAATGCTCTCAGTTGTGTAATCTAGGCTTATCAGTAAAAAATAAAGGAGCATGTAAAGAGCCAAAACAAAGGGGAAGAATAACCAGCATGATGACACATTTTATGTCACAATCTGGTACTTTAGTGGTTGTGGTTGGCATGTGAGAGAACAGAGGTAACCAGGGGAAGTTGTTATTTAGCAGTAGTGAAGGTCACTTGGGTTTCAGAAATACTGGACAGTAAATAGAAATAAATAGAAACCTACTAAGCCAAACAAAAAGAATGTCCCAATAAAAAGTAGTTGGTTTTCATTTCCCAGGGCACTGATGAATGAAATGGCCAAGCTACTGAGAAAGTATACCACAGATTTGAAAAGAGAATAAAATATCTCAAGTTGGAAGAGACCTGTAGGGATCATTGATTCCAACTCCCTGCTCCTTGCAGGACTGCATAAAAGTGAAAGATGTTAAAATAAAATAGTTAGAATGTTGAGAAAATAATTTTGCATTCTCAAAAGCTTTCATTCAGTTGTTCTAGTGAGATTGGAAAAATGTAGTTTGCACAGAGTGAAAGGCCAAAGTCTTCACAGGAATATAAGTAGGTAGAAGTAGGAATGTTTAGAAAATAGTAGTATGAAACAGTCCACAGAGAAGACCATTATTTGTGGAACTTTTTAGAGTGGAACACTTGTAAAGACTGCAGAGAGAATTCAAATTTGAATATGTCAAAATCTCTTAAGTTCAGGGATGATTGTATAGGAATACTAAACTACTTGCAAAGCAGTGTAATCTTTGCTTATGGATATGAAAAAACTCTGAAGAAGACTTTAGAGTTTTTTGTATAGGTGGTAACAAGTTGCAGGTGAGAATGTGAAAACCTGCTGACACTGTTTCAGTTAGGAAATGAGGCCCAGGCGTTTCTGTGGCTCTGTTGCTCAGACATAAGTATGTTAAGAAGTATTCTGAAGTTTGACTCCTTTAGAAAGCTAACAGTGTTCCTAGGCAAATTCAGGAAGAGAACTGAAATCAGAGCATCTCTAGACTTTGTACGTCTGGAGGTTCCCTTCTAAATACCTACAGCAGTCAAAGTCATTGCTCCAGGTAAATTTTTTTTCGTAAGAATGTTTTTTTTTTATCTACCTTATATGATGCCTTGCCAAAGTAGACCAGGTAAAAGTTTGCATCTTGGTTTTGTGACGAAGTTAGGGTTTTTTCTGTGTGGTGACAGTAAAGTATGTTGTCAGTCTTGAAGAAGGTCCTGTCATCTTCAGAGTTGAAAGAAATCCATTCTTCTAGTGTGGTAAGAGTCAGTCTGACTTCCTTAGCGTGCTTTCTATTTGCTGAGAGTGCTCAAAATCCCTGTCAAAACAATATGTGTAAGAATGCAGTGGTAAGGAGGGTGGAAAATCTATTTAATGAACACCTTTCCGCTTACCAGATAAAGGCATTTCGCAAAACAGTAAAAATGTTAAAACGCTGAAATTAATGCAGTGGGAGGGAAAAAAAAGATGTTTTCCTTTAAAACATACGATTTCTTAGACTTTAGATATAGCGTATCAGTACAAATACTTTGATATTGCTGGCTGCTAGGGATCAACCTAAGAAAAAACTTGAATTCTCAGTACACACCATGCCTAATTGTTGGACTAATGCCATGTTTTGGTGGATAAACATAGTGAGCATTTCACTCCAGCGTGGGAATCCAGGAGTGGTGTAATGTAAAGAAACACCATCTAGAAGATTGGGGTTTTTTGTTATTTTCTCATCCTTGTCTTTGGCCAGACACGTACTTGAATGGTAAGCATATACTGTATTTCTAATGTAGCTTCTGACTTTGAGCTGAGGTGTCTCCTGTGTTGTGTAACAAGAATGGTTTTGTGTTTCCACAGCCCAACTTTGCCCATGGTCTAGCCTCTCTGCAAATTCCACACGGCGCGACTGTGAAACGTATGTACATCTACAATGGAAACAGTCTGCAGGATACCAAGTATGTACAGCTGCTCCTGCTCTTTTCATAATTTATTTAGTGTTTTGCAATTGCTAAATATAATAGATCTTTTTAGCTCAGTTTGGGTCTTTCATGAATTTGGTGATGCACAGAATGCCTTTAGATACCGACCTGATTAAAATTTCCCTCGGTGTTGTCCTCAGACCTTATAATCAAATGTTGATTTGATTTATATTATAAAATCAGCTTGGTTCAGCTGTAGTAGGCAAGTTCAACTGACCTGAAAATGAATTAATTAAATAAAGTGGGAAACATAATGAATCTAGTAAGGCATATGGTTATGCTATTTTTAGTCTAGATTTTGGTTTTCTTAATGGCTTCTCCCCACACAAATCAAACTTGGTGTTGGCAGTCAGTAAGTTGTAATGTATTGGTACTATGCCTATCATGGCAGGGTCCTACCAAGGGTATCAAACTCTTGCTATACAAAAATTATAAAATAGGCCATATGCATAATATACCATATATTCAATGTATTTGCAGTTGCCTGTCTTGAGCCTACTATCTTCAAGGCTAGGCTGGATGGGGATTTGAGCAACATGACCTAGTGGAAGGTGTTCCTGCCCATAGTAGCAGGGTTGGAACTTGGTGATCTTTGAGGTCCCTTCCAACCCAAACCGTTCTAGGATTCTGAGGAAACTAATCTTCATGCCTTATTACTAATGGATTAGTCATATTTTAAGTTTTAGTATATTTTAGTCATATGGTTATTGTTTTATGTGGTATTGTATTGTCTTTTTTTTAAGCAGTGATTTAACTGTACAGCATCTGATGTTTTGCTCTTTCTAATAACATTGTTTCCTTCTTGAAGAAAAGTTGAAGATACTTCTGTAAATTCTTCCTTTCAGCTTATAAATATCCAAACTGGTAAGGTGGTAGTTTTTGCAGAGACAGTTGAGTTAATGCCAGGAGAGAAACACATCCTTGGATTACTGCTCAGAAGGAGGGGAACCTTGTTTATGCAGACATTGTATCCTAATTAGAGATAAGTGCACTTCAGAAAAATGCTGTTGTCTGTGCCCATCTGTGACATGGTGGGCTTTAGTGAAAGCAATGATTGTCACATGGGGCTCTTTTGTGTGTCTGAGGGAGCTCAAAGCCTGACTTGTAGCTTGAGTCATTCACCCAGAGGAGGAATTCACATAAGAACAGTGAATTTTAAGGAACATATACAGACTGATACACAGAAAAACAGCCTTTTAAATGAAAATATCTTACTTTGGGCTGTTACTGTTTTCTAAAATAGTATTGTTGTTGAATTAAATTGAGAACTTTCCTGGTAAAGCAGCACAGTTGCATTTGGTGCACCTGTACAAGCTAATTTTGTGTTCTGGGCTATAAAGTACCTTCCCAAAAGCAGTGAGAACATCATGGAAAAGGCTTTGAAAGTTGCTCTTTGTTTCATTAAGAGTAAAGATCCTGCATTTGAGTGCTGTCTCATTCCTTTTTTCCCCAGACTTTCTGATCCATCTGCTTAATATAACTTTTCATCTTTAGTCTCAGTTAAATGCAGTTTTGTCAAAATTAATGTGCTCTGTTCCAGTGAATTGGTACCAGCTTGTTAATGAAAAATTTGAAGATGAAGTGAATCGTATGCACATTTTGTATGATTGGTTTCAGGGCTCCCTTGATGCCTCTCAGCTGTTTCCTTGGTAATGTGTATGCTGAGAATGTTGATGTTCTGCGAGATGGAACTGGGCCCTCAGGTTTACGGCTTCGCCTACTCACTGCAGGTATTAGAGACACTCAGAACATGGAACTCTTGCTTTCCTCAGGAAAATAGGGATAAACCTGTATAAATTAAGCATAGGTTCTTTGTCACAATTCTGAAGCTGATTTCAAGGTGTTCTTTCTACTTTACTTTGAACTATTGGAAACAAAACCAGTAAAAATTTTGTGAAGGTGAATCTGCCTGCTGCTGTATTTTCCTGGCCCTGGAGAAATCATAGAGCTGTGGTCCTGTGCTCAGATGTTCCAGCTCCTTAGAGTCTGTTTGCAGAAATGGAATTTGTTTCCAGATGTGTGTGTAGAATAAAACAGATCATTGTTTTCAGTATATTGCTGAAGAAAACCCAAGAGAAATCAGTAAACCTTGTGTATGTGTGCATTTTCTGTGAGATTCCAGGGATCTGTATGATGTTAGTATTTTTGTGATTAAATCTGGAAGGCTTTTAAAAATGACACCAAGTGACTACATCAATGCTGCAGCCTTAAACTGCACTTTCAATTGTGTTTTCTTTTGCTGTGGGAAATGGTGAAAGCGACAACAGCTGATGAGTCCTCCTTATGTGTTTCAGAGATGCATGGTACTTAGAAATTAGGGAAAATGTAACAACTGCAAAGGAGTCTGGTTCAGTCACCATTACATGAGACTTCACATGTTTTTAAGAAAAAGTACTGAGATGCTTTTAACAATTTTCATTAGAAGGCTCAACTTTTGACCTATTCTGATTAGTAACTCTATGTATATTGAGGAAACACTTGGAATACATTCACTATATGCAAACATTAAAAAAGAGAAATTTTAAGATGAAGAATAAAAAAATTACAAATTAAAATGGGGCAGGTACTTTCAAGTTACTTTGCTTCTCTGGTGACAGAGGAAGGTTATGTAGAGCTCTCCAGTGCAAGGAACATACAGCTTTGTGTACTAGGGAAGGAGTGAGCCATAGCATCTTAATGTAAAAGATTTTGAGAAATTGGGCACTTGTAAGATGGTGTCAAGTTTGTTTAAGATATGATTCTATGCAGATTAAAGGAAATGTGAACTAGTAAAATAATTATTAAAATTTATCACTGATGTTCAGACTAAAATTTCAGAGAGGCAATCTGGGCACGTGGTGTTCTGTCTTGCAAAGTTTGCAGGTGCTCTGGTAGAATGTATTATACACCTGTTCTAGCACAAGTTTGCTGTGCCAGTGTATTAATTTGAAGTTACTGTTGCTTAAGAAATCAAGGACAGCTCAATTGGATTTTTCTGATTTATTTTAGCGGGTAACTAGCTGCATAAATAATGCATAGTGAGGAAAGCTAAGTGTGTATTTAGAGCACATCCTGTATTTTGCAATAATTGTGCATATATGTACTTGCATTCTCGTAAATGTAAGTTGGTGCATTCCTGAAAGCAAATGGACTCACAAGCTGTAAGATCTTTCCATTTCTTAACATCTGGTAATATATGTCAGCAATTCATCCACGTAATGGCTATTCAGTAAGATCTGGGTTTAACACTGTGTAGGAACATCCTTGCTGTTGATTTAATAAGCTGTGGGAATCTTCAGTACTGAACGTGTGTTTTGTGATAAGTTAATATGGATGAAGAATTTCTCTTTTGGGGCTTGAGTTTTTTGGCTGGAGATACATCTCTAGCTCCTAAAATAGAATATTTTAGGGATAGAAATAATTGCTGATATTTAGTGCTGATAGCCAGCTGATGAAAGTGAGATGGGGTAGGAAACCAAGTCACGTTCATGTGATGACAAGTAAGTGAAGATAGTAGGACTGAAATTGGAGGTTAAAATGGGGAACCATCCAGCAGTCAGCACATGAACCGCTTTGATAAGAAATGTTTAAACTGTTGCAAAGTAAATGGTTAAGGTTAGTTTGGCATTGTCCTCTAAGGAATGCAGCTGTTTGGTTTGTGATAAATAGAGGAATGCCAACCTTTTGGTGTTGGTTTACTGATGTATTCTGTGATGAGGAAGGATGCATGCTGAATTGTTTCCCATTCCTCAGGCTGTGGCCCGGGTGTTTTAGCCGATGCCAAGATGCGGGTATTTGAGCGCTGTGTGTACTTCGGTGATTCGTGCCAGGATGTGCTGAGCACCTTGGGGTCTCCGCACAAAGTCTTCTACAAGTCCGAAGATAAGGTGAGAGAGTTCATTCAGGCACAGGACTTTGTTCACTGGTGTCTCAGTCTCATCACAGGGCTTGTTTTGCAAGGTCAGTGAAGTTAAACTGCCATGTAGCACATATTGCAAGTGCTTCACTTAACAGACCAGGATGAACCATTATATAATAGGTTTTATAAAGCTTTTTTTAAGCTAAATTTTTTAAACATATATCAGATTGCATCGTTTTAACTGGTTTAAAAATTAATACAAATAGCACTTTTGAATCCAAATGTGCCTTAGCAAGTGTGTGCTGCCTATTTCTTCAATTATAGATTATGTAAAATAACTGTAGCATATCCTTTAATCCTTTACTAATGTTTTTACAGAGCAGCATGTAAGTAAACCTTTGAATTCAGATAACTGAATAAGCTGATGTGTCATTGTGCCACTGCAAGCAGGTGATGGTCCTGTCATGAAGCACAGTATCTTACATATTTGAACAAGGGCTTCAGATGGTATTATGGCAGTTTAAGTGCAGGGATGTTGTTAATGACAGTCATTTATGAGTGTTATCGAGTACATCTGAAATGTGTGTTTCTTGCAGATGAAAATCCATTCGCCCTCACCCCATAAACAGGTCCCATCAAAGTGCAATGACTACTTCTTCAATTATTTCACACTTGGAGTGGTGAGTCGGGGAGCTTTCCTAAACAATTTATGTAAAGTTTTAATTTAGTTATACAGCACTCCTTTCAGGGCGCAAAAGGCTGTGGGAAAGGAGAGACTGAAAAACTCTTGTTGCCTTAGGAATATCTGAATATGAAAAGCTGCACTGACTTTTCTCTATCACCTACAAATTTCATCAGTACTGTTTTACCTCCAGCAGTGGATGGAGGGCTCTTTGCATTCTCTTAGGTTTTTTCCTTTTTCTGCCATGCCTGATGCATTAGATATAGTAGTTCTTGCTTAAGATCCATGCCCCTGTCCCACAGAACTGGGACAGGTGTGCCATAACATCATGTGTGCTGTGGGATGTAGTTCAATCTTCTTGTCCTTCCTTACAGCTTGCCTTAGTCTCCATTACTGTATATAATGTGCAGAAAAACCAAACCTTCTTAGGAAACTTGTTAGCACTAGCAAACAAAGCTGCAGTTGTGATTGTGTGTTGGAGGACGTGTGTGTTTATTTGAATTTACAGATAGTTTTATTTACAAATGCTGCTTTTCATAGTTCCATTCAGTTCCAGGGAGACGGATACATATGACTCTATACAGGTGCTATTATAACTGATCTCGGGTTAGTTTGGGGAAAGCCACCTTTCTTTATCCAAGTTGCCTTATCTGTCTTTTGTTTTCAACAGGATATTCTTTTTGATGCTAACACTCACAAGGTGAAGAAATTTGTCCTGCATACAAATTATCCTGGTCATTACAACTTTAACATGTAAGTGTGCAGAACTGTTCTCTTAAAGAGTATGTTAAAACAACTGAGGAGGAAATCTGATGTTCCCTTTGTAGAATGTCAGTATTTTTTTCTAAGTGTCTTTGGCATATCTGGTAAGCTGTGGAGGTTTCAGACATGACTAGTAACATTATTTTATTAGTATTTTCTTTTTAGTTTTAAAAGTCTTGGTATTGTTAAGTGTGTCTTAAAGCAGTGAATGAGGCAAGGTAGTTCTTGGTCCAGCTATAATGTGCAAAGTCTTCCTAGAGGCAAACTTCATATTAGCAGGAGTGTCCATGTACTGGTAGGTGTGTTGCTGGTTTTTTCCTAACATTATTTCAGTTAGTGATTAAAAAAAAAAATCTCGCATGCTTCTGAACATGTTTATGGTATTTTTTAAATGTAAACTCTGTAGAGGAGGAGTATGAGTTAAGTGATAGGATGTCTGATTAAAGCATTCCTGGGTTGCTGCATTTTCTGATGTAGAAAATCTAAGTGAGAACTTACTTGCTATCACAGATTCTCACTTCCACTTTATTATGCATGTGACTTTCCATTTAATGGGTTATTAAGAGCCCTAAGTCTGTGGCTATGCAGTTTATATTGGCTTTTCTATTTTCTAATAGCTTTACGATTTGCACTTTCTAGTTACCATCGCTGTGAATTCAAGATTCCACTAGTCATTAAGCGAGGTGAGTATTTCACCTGCTCTCCTGCTTCAGGGGCGCGTGCCTCAAAATGCACCAAGGGGAGGTATGAACACTTTTAATTTCTAATGCGTCCTTCATTTTCAGAGGATGCTATAGTCATTGAGACAGGAGAAATTTTGGGATTAGGTTTCCATTTAAGTGGAAAGCATACTTCAGGGCAAGTTAGCAGTTCATTGCCTTGTTTACTTATTTGGATCACACAAATATTTAGTTGCAACATCACTAATTTTCTGTAGTGCTGTCACTCAGCTAAAATCAATTACCTTGTACCTGGAGGCTCAAAATCTGTAAGGCAATTTTAGTCTGAGCTCATCTGTCCAGTCCACTGATCTAAGGCTGGGCTTCCTCTTGAGAGGCTTATTTGTGATATTTAATATAAACTGGTTTAGCTGGGAGTGAGAATATACATCCAGAATAAGTTGCCTCCATATGCTGTAAACAAAATATGGCTGTTGTTGTTCACCTCAAAATCTCTACTTGAAAAAATACTTACATAATCAGTAGTGCTGATTTGGGAAGATACTAAGATGTCCCCAGCTCTGTGCATGTAACTAATCTCAACAAAGCAGGGGAACCCTGATTGAAGATCATAGGGATTGAAGTCAACTTCGTTAATGTAAGAATAAACGTGTCCTGGGAAGGTTTGTATTTTGATTATCTGGGAATACCACATGCTGGCTAGGCTTTTGGCCAGGGATGCTTTCTTTGCTCTGATTGGTTTTCACTGAAAGCACTTTTTCTGTGTGAAGTGCAACTCTCCTGTGGCTGTCACACAAGTTTGAGCATATGGAGGATTAAAAACCTGGAAAAACAAAGTCTGTGTATACAAGCTTCATATGAAAGTTGATTTGTACTTCAGCCAAGAGAATACGCATGGAAGTTCTCACTTTTTAAATTATTTTCCCTTAGGTTATTGTACAGTACTTCAAAGCATTCATTTCTGATTAATTTTATTCACCTCAAGTAGCATCATGACTTTCTTCTGAATGTGTCTGTGTTTTTGTTTGGCATTTTAACTCACCTTTCTGGTCTCTAGCTTATGTTCGGGACATGTAATAAGTTGTAAACAGATGTTATAACCTTTTTGAAGAGCCCATCTTCCCTCTGGTGGCAGTGCCTGATGCAGTTTTATTAACTCCCTTTTGTAGTTCAACATCAGACTATGAATTGAGAGCCAGAGTTCAAGTTGCACAGACACTGAACTCTTAGCACAGAGAGCATGTTTATTTAGCAAGTGGATAATAACCGGAGCAAATAGTTTTTAACTTGATCAAAAGCTATGTTCAGCTTGTTTATGTTGGGGTCCACTCCCACTGCTTCAGGAACATGCTTTCAGTATTTAGGAATACTTAAATATATGTAAGAAAGTGCTCGAAACCACCAGCAAACAGTTTCTTTTCAAGGCTGCAAGTGTAAATACAATGCTGTCCTTACCTGCAACTTTTCTTACTAGGTAGACTGCAATTACCAAGCTCTCTGCCATCCTTGTTCTGAAAGAGTAGTGTTTTAGCTGATTTCAGGCCTTGCCAGCTCCTGAGTCTCAAAACGTCAGTTTTAGCCACCTTCCTTTCCAAGTACAGTGGAGTGTTTTGGACTTAATGAGTGACATGTCATGTTATCTCAATGAGTGGCTGTTCTACATCTGTTAACTCAGTGCACAGAGATGTAGTTTCTTTTACAGTGGTTTTCTTCCATGTGAGATTACAGTTTACACGTTTATAATCTTAGAACTGGGAACTTGCTGTAAATAGGCAGATTTGTTTTATCACCTTAACTGGCATTTAGTCAGTGTTAAGGACAATTCGGTATGCTAGTAAATTTGTATATGAACTGATTTAAGGCTCATATGTCTCCTGCTACCTGAACTAATATCTGAAAATAAAGGATTTTATATAGGGAACTCTTCAAGCATAAGCTAAAAAGGCTTTTTTGTTTCTGTTTAACAGATAGTGCTGATTCACAGACAGAAACGTGTACAACATACAGCAAGGTAAGTCTGTGCACAACTGAGTGTTTTTCTTATTTTCCTAAACCATATAAAATATAAATGCCAAATTTACAATACAATTTAAAGAAATTATAGCAGTGGCACCATGTTGTTTTGAAATGGAATAGCTGAAGGCCAGGAGTTAGTGTATGTTTTTTGGTTTAAATATTTTTGTGTTTTAGGGATTGAAGACATTTGTAATAGCATACTTCAAGTAAAGTAAATTATTGCATTATGGCATGGCTTGCATTTTAACATAGCTGCAGGTAGAAATAGAATAGTAAAATAAGTGGTACAGGAAAGTGACAGCAGTGGTGGCTGAATGTTACCTGGAAGACATGTGTCTGGACAAAATTTTCAGAGCTATTTTACTAAGCATAGCTCTTGAAGACATGGTAGTATTTAACAAGACAGTCCAGCACCCTTCCATCTTCCGAAGGATGCCAGTAATGGGATGTTCCTCAGGCAGCAGTGACAAAAATGTCACTGTCAGTGTGACACCTCCTGATGACAGCAGACTCCTTGAAGACTGTTCAGCCTTACCACCTGCTGAAATTCCCAGCTAGGCAGTTGCTGCTGCATATTTGAGAACTACATTAAATTGAAAAGGTTCTCAAAAACACTGTTCAGCAGCGTCTCTGCAGTTAATGTTCAGCCAAGGTCAGTGTGGCTGTCTTGGCTCCCAAGGTGCCAAATGAAAGCTTTCCTTGGTGAATTTTGGGTCCCATACTGGGAAGAAAAATTGGAGTCAGCAACCAGGAAGCTGCCATTCTGTGCTTTTTTATTTGATTACTTACACCCTTCAGTGCTTTGACTTAATTTCAGTCCTGTGTGTGAAACTGCAGCTTCTTAGAGTCTAGTTAGAGTGAGGAAAACTGTTGGGCATTCCCAGTTAAGTAGTTCTGCTCTCTTCTTCTTCAATGTTGTTGCTTAAATCAAAGAAAGATTTTTGGGAGAGGTAGCAATGGTGCTATTTTTTCCTTCTATAAAGGTATGTAAGGATATTTTGTTCATTTCCCACAGCTGCTTTGTTCTCTGAGGTGCCCCAGAAATGCTACAAGACTTTCCAGCTACATTTAACCCAGAAGAGCCATCAAAATTTTTATAATAAGCATTCTAATTCCAGACTGTTTTTAGACAAAAATGAGAAATACCCTAAGAATTTCCTAGCCCTAGTAATGGATAGTTCCATTGCTGAGTGTGGCTCCAGTCACAAAATAGTCCTGTAAATACAACCTTGAGGTTATTTGGCAACTGAGTGTGTCACAAACAAATGTACATGGCACTCTTCCGAGATAAAAAGAAGACTTTTCCTGTGCCTCACTTTAACATAAAGTTGTTGATATATTTACAGTGGGACAGTATTCAGGATCTACTGGGGCACCCTGTAGAGAAGCCAGTGGTACTTCACAGGTAAAAACCTCTCTTTATTTTGCTTGGCAGGGGTTGAGCTGATAACAGAGGATGAGAAAGAGTGTTTATTGCACTAGTTACTTTTGTGCTACTTTGCTGGGCTTTTCTTGCACTGCCTTGCAGACTGTTTTGGCTGTTAACAAGACTAGATCGCTGCTCTCGGAGGGAATAAACTGACATGCTAATGAAAGCATTTCCAAAATTCCTTTGAACTGCTAAATCCAGAGAAGAGCTAAGCAGCACATAAGAAAGTCACTCTCTTTATGAGTAATAAATAGTGCAGATTTTTTACTTTTCCCTTTACATTTCAACAATATGACATTATACGGCACAGAATATGATTATATATATGATAACAGTCTGTCTGAAGAAACTTTGCTTTTGTGAACAACATACATAGTTGTTCTACAGTCATTTTAGGCTGACTGAAGATAGAATAGCCCTTAAATTTGCTCTGTTTTTGTGGGAATTGAGCTGGATATTGGGTTAAATGGGCATTATCTGTTTGCAGAGTTATAATTTTATGATGTGAAACCATGATTTTTATCTTGGGACAAGTATAAGTGATGGGTACCCTGAAAATACTGCAGCAATTTCAAATAAACCAAATAATGTATTTTCATCAGACTTTCACATAATTTTGACTTTTTTTTCTTCCCCCCCCCACCCTTAATTATTGTGCCCTTTGTTCTCCTCTCCTCCTGTTTTATGCCAGTGAGATTAGAGCAGAAGCCATGTGAAGGAAGTAAAGCTGAGGTGAAGTAGTGATGACATAGAGCCCTTCTATTTTTTCCATCTGTGTTGTAGAGTAGTTCAACCAGAGAGCGCTTTACTGAGCACATCTCATATGGCTCAGACATGCAATTTGAAAAACTGACCAGTGTACAAGAAAGGACAAAAGGTAAATATTTTCTAGGGGTTTTTTTTGGCTGTAATCTAAAACTCATTGCAGTCAACAGAAGTTCGCCATTGTCAATGTACAATCCAAAAAGATCAGAAAGAACTGATAGACAAGTGATAAATAGACCTTGAAAAGTACTGAAAAAACTCTGTAATAAAACTTTTTTTTTCTAATTCAGCATCTTACAGGGTAATCTTTTTAACATGCTTAAAACAGTGGATTAATAGCATATAGTAAATATAAATGAAAGACTACATATAGTAAGTGCATATGGTAGATGCTGATACACAAAGGAAAGGATCTTGCACAAAAATAATATGTAATAAGTTATGTGGTGCTTCTCTCTTCCTGAGTATCTGTTTATTTTTAGGGTTCTTCCTGTTCAAGTTTAAGTGCAAGATAGTTTTCCTGTAGAGGTCACTAGTTGCTTTTGGGTTACCTTCTCCCTGAGTATTAATAATGGCTCTGTGACATCAAGCACAGCTGTCCTCTGGCTCACTTAGAATCTAGCAGTGGTATTATGTAGATTTACTTCCTTTTGATGAAAGCCATGATAAAGATACTCTAATTTACCTTACACTACTGAGTAGTTGCTCTTCCCTAAGAGGTTCCTGATCCTCACACATCCATTTTTAAATTCTTTTTTCCCCTCTTTTCTATTCAGGTCATCATCTCCAAACAACACTAACCCATTTGGGTCAACGTTTTGCTTTGGACTGCAGAGAATGATCTTTGAGGTTAGGAGAAAAATCTTTTCTATTTATCTGAACATGAGAAGATGAGAAGTTTGCTGTTGTTCTAAGTGGCTTCTTACTCCCTATTGTGATAAAAGGCAGTGCTTGGGAGTGGCTATATTTTTAGTGCCTGTTGGCAGGAAGTGGTGACTTTCCAGCGTCTTTTCTGAGATTGTACATTAGCATGTTAAAGCTGGAACTTCAAGTTTGTCACCTGGAACTCGTGCTAGGAGGAGATACATGTATATGGCTCTCAGTAGTGATGGAGCATGTTGGTGTTTAGATGTGTCATAGAAATCTAGAGACTGTTTTTAGGAACTAGCCAAGAGCTGACTTTTTGTTGTTGGAGTTTCTTTTTTCAGGCAGATCAGTTCCATATTCACCATTTTCATACATCTGATTTCTGTTTAGTGTACCAGTTCTTTTGACTTCCCTTTTTCCTGCTGTGCTCTTGCAGGTGATGCAGAATAATCACATAGCTTCTGTTACTCTCTATGGCCCAACACGGCCCAGCAGCCAGTTGAGAACGTCGGACCTTCCCCAGTGAGCATCCCCTGCAAAGTCAGCTAATCTCAATGCTACAAAATTAGTACAGCGTGCCTTGATTTGCTGCCACTTATAATATGGAAAGCACGTTATGATTTTTTTTTTTTTTAAGTAAGCCTTTCCACCCAGGAGCGGTGTGGAGAGGAAATTCTCTCAACCCTTCATCATGGGGCATGGAACTGTTGATGGAGGAAAGCAGCTTAGGTGCCTGTGCCGTCGTTTATTCCTCTCCGTTGCCCTCATCCTATGCAGCACAGACCTGAAGAGACTGTCCCTCCTTCTCAGCTGGCAGAAGGGGGAAATGGAAGAGGGGCACATAATGACTGCAAGAGTTAGAAGCACAAACTTTCTGAGCCTTGGAGCATCTGGAAGCAGGTATTGATTTTAGTCTGTTTGTGTTACTGTATTGATGTGGTGGTCACATTTTAAGAAAAACGTGTGTGTATATATATATAGATATAAACACATCGGTATTTCTGTGGCTTAGGACATTGTACCAAGTGTGACAAGGATGTATATATGTCCATGATTTCAGGCACCACATCTTTGTGTAACTTTAAACCAAGCAAGTAGCATGTGCATAATACTTGGTTGTAACATTTGCACTACATACACTTTAATTACTTGATAAACGTTTATCTTCACTGAGGAGCATCTGTGTACTGGGTGTGAGTGGGGTGTGGTGGTTATTTAATGTACACTGCGCATAAAGCTTATTTATACAGTGGATCAAATTTATCCACCGTCCTGCACTAATATGTACTTGATGTGCTGATACAATTTTTTTCTGTCATGGCTGGTTTACTAATTTTTTTTCATATGCAGTTTCAAAAAAAAAATTCTGGAAGAGGTTATTTCTATGATTGAATTATGTTTTAGTGAAAAAGATTTGATACAATTTTTCATACTAGTGAAAAATTTAACAAAGAAATAATGTTGCCTCATTTGCCTCTGTTGCAAAGTCCTTTATTCCTACTCTATTTCCTTAGAGAAAGAAAAGCTGTATATAATTGTGTATTAGAACGAAATTCCCGAGTTCTGCCATCACCAAGAAAACCTTTTCTGCAACTTTTGATGTATGATTTTAATTTATGCCAAAGGTTTAGCCAAAGACATCCTTCTTGTAGTTTCACCATTTCTGTACATATATGCTAACTGCACACCCCACCCCAGCAGACAGGATAGAGGCTTCTTTCTAGTTGGGAGATGCTGCTCGCGACATTTTATCCCAGGAGGATACTTTAGGTTTCTAGTTCTCTTACCAGTCTTACTTGGGAGAAATAGGTGGTCTGTCTTTGAAACAATGAACCCTTTTTAAAAATGGACAAGAGAAATGTATAATTTTATCCCATTTTTAATATTTTGGTGTCGCAACTTGTGATACATAGATGACAATTTTGTGAGTTTTACTATGTGTGTACAGATTTTTGTAAATATGACATTTTTGTAATTTTAACTCCATGTACAGTGTAATCCTGTATAGTTTATCAATGAATGAGAGATAGGAAATCGAATGTTAACTGAAGTTTTGGATCCTGGACCAGTAGCAGGGATAAATGTGTGTGTGTGTGAGACGTTCTTTGCCATTTAGTCTTCCTGTATACTGTGATACTCTAAACTGTTTTGCTAAAACAAACAAAAAAGCCCCGTGGAGAATCTAATGGATAAGGAAAAAGTTACTGTTTACCTTTATCCCTAGGTGTCACTCCTGTTGAATCCCTGTTCAATCTGTGCTGTCTCCTGTGATCGTTGCTTGCTAAGAAAATTCTATGCCTCAACCTTCCTTTTTCTTTCCTCTCTAATTTTAATTTCATTTTACGTAGCCCTTCTGTAAATTAAATGGAATAATAATGAGCATGTACACTGAAAGAAAAATAAAAAGAGACTCTCAGTTACTGTTTTTGTGTTAAATACAGTTGCTGGGTGTTTTTGTAATAAAATCATGGATGTTCTTGCTTTTCTTTGGTTATCAAACAGTTCTTTTTATTTTACTATCTTTCAGACATTATATTTGAAGTACCTGACTAGTGTTCCTACTTTATAGCCAATTCAGTATGTTCTCCAAAGAAACAGTAACTCGGAACTTGCAGCTTGTTTCCTGGTAGATACATTAAAGCATTTTACAAATTTTTGCCCTGAAGTGGAGAAAAGTCTTCAACACTGGTCAATAGCATGGTGGGTTCTGCGTTGTGTTCAGAAATGTGGTTGTTACGCTCATGTCAGCCCTTGGGTATCGTGAAAATCGATGGAGTTTCAAAGTGTGAATGTTGCACAGTAGAATAGAGGAAATGCCTGCAGTGAAAGCAGCAAATGTGAGTTCTCATACTGTGTTCTTGTGCCCCAAGGTACTTCAGGAAAGCACTGGGAGTGCGCTTAGCCTGAAGTAGCTCAGAGGTTAATGCAGGGCATAAGGAGTGGGACTCCTGTTTCCATTCGTGTTTCTCCTGCAGTCACTCTGTAATGCAGGGTCAAGCACTTGGCCCTCCATCCTCGAACATCCCTCAGTGCTGGAATATGAACTAACCTTGCTTAGTGCTTGGCTCAGTGTGCTCTTTGCAGGATTTTATGATCTCTGAATTGAGATGGTGTGCATGCTTGTTACTAAAATATGACAGCAATCCTGATGCTAACTTCAATTAATTTTAATTAATCCTTTTCTAATAAAGGCTCCAGATAAGCTGCAAGAGGAGATAAATCCTTGATGGAATGATTTGACTAATGGCTGTGCAGATGCTGCCAGTATCCTCTCAAGCATATTCAGTTGAAATTCTTCAGAGGAGTGAGGTCAGGCCTGCTGCTGTAGCATGTACCCTGAGACTTAGGACAGGAGCAACAGCTAACCAAAGGTGTTTAACAACTACAGCGCCTTCCATCTGCACTTGTAATGCCCTGGTGAGTCCAAGCAATTAAAACAGTGTAGGTAATTAATAGTGCTTTCTTAACAACCCAGATACTTCTCTAGGTCACTCCCTTCATGTTGAAAAATTCTCTACACAGACAAAAAAAGGCATCTTTCCATCTTGGCTGCTGCTGCTGGGCTGGGGAGATTAGAGCAGATCTTATGGATTTCCTCGCCCTTCCTTTGTGATTGCTGCTGTTCACAGCTCACTTCTCTGAGATGTTTGCTCCTATTTGGATGAAGCCAAGCCAAGCTGTTCCTATGCTGGTGCGTTGGGGAAGCTGGTGTGGAGCATTTAAGGACTTGCTGGCATGAAAAGTTTAGGAATGGATGGAGGGGACTGCTAGCAGTTTTGAGTCACCAGAGAGAAGAGAGCAAGGAATAGAGTAGCTCGGGGGGGTGAAGGTGAGGATGGCAGTGTAGCAGGAGGGAAGGGCTGGGACAAGGCAGTTCATTTGAACCAAAAGGTGTTGTGTGCCCAGGGCTCCGTGGGGTATAATGTGTGCCAGCTCCGGCTCTGCTGAGGGGCATCACCCTGACTCTCCCAAAGGAAACAAGACATTTGGGCTACATCAGATCCCACCTCAGCAGGTGCCCTTGTTCCTTGTTAGAATTTTGATACAGATCCTGCATGTTGGCAACGTGTGTTGGTCCATCACTTTGGTTTCACATGATTAAACTGTTTGATATAAAGTTAAGTACAATCGCATTTTTAATAAAACACGTAATGCATATGTTCCCATTTTGATGTGTGCCTTTTTCCTTTGTAAAGAAATGAAAAGTTTGTGTGTGTATGTGTCTGCTTAACTTGAATATTGCAGTATTTTCCACAGGATTTCATTTTTTTGACCCTAATAAAACTGCCCTTCTTTTTGGAGATGAAGCTGACATTTCTTCCCGTGGTTCTTGAGGCCTGCAAGCAGTCCCTGGGCTCCTGTGAAAACTACAGGCAGTGCTGCATAGATCAGTGCTGCTGTGTAATACTAGAACCCTCTGTTCTTCAAAATGGAGTTGCTGTTGAGAAAACCTAATCTGCTGTTGTCAGGAACTGTCACACTTGTAATTCTGAACAGTTTTGTTTTTTTTTGCTGAAATAGTAATCAGGTCATGTGTGAGAACTGATTCATGCACTCATGATCATTCATATTCCGGAGTTCCTATCAAACCTGTTTCAAACAAAATCTTTCCTTCAGCTCAGCATTGCAAGAAGATGGTGATTCATCCTTCCTGGGGGCTGGCTGGAGGTTAGGTGCCAGCTGGTGTTTTCCAGAGGGAAATCTAGGGTGTTGCTGCCCACTTCACATGGACTTTCTACCTGTTGTTAGAGCCTGTTAGTCACTTAGCAGAGTAGTTAAGTTGAACTTGTGTTAGGTTTTGTGTTTGATGGCTCAAAATGTATATTTGAGAGTAAATCTACATGTGGTAGTCAAGAGTGGCTCTTACTTTGAAAGAAATGCTGTGTCCAAGCCCTCAGTGCTTCCTTGCTTCAGATTATTTGGGCAAAGACCAAGTCTTTTGAGTTGACACAATTTCACATGGGCTGCTTGTGGTTCATACGTCTTTGAGTTCAGAATAATTTTTGGTGTCATGCTGCAAGAAACATTAATCCATGCTAGTTACAATTGTTCCATTTCAACTTTTGGCCAGTAAATAACTTTTTTTCCTCCTCTTGAGTGCACTAATGCAAAGCATTCTCACTGACTGTGTCAGACATAACCTGAGACAGTACAATTAACAACTTTACGGTGTGTGTCTGGGGAGTTAAAATACAAGTCAGTCCTGTTTGTTCTTTTAATGTGAAGTGTGGCTCAGGATGTTTCAGAGAGAAGGTAAGGTTAAAGCAAAACAAAAGCAGATGAGTAGGCGCGGGAGTCAGTGAAGCAGGGAGCTTTGTTAGAGGCCACTATATAACCAGTTCACAGAGTGAAAACTGCACCCACAAAAGGGTTTGTTTTTGCTGGAGTGTGTTACATGTAAGGGTTCAGGTACAACTTAAACACCATAGTCTTTACCTTTGTGAACTTCCGTTGTAACTCATAAAATCACTGTTTAAATGTTTTATTTGCCAAATCTTACATCTGAAGCTTTTGTGGTGTTTTTGGGATGTCTCTTTTTCCAGCAGGCAAAATTATTCCTTCTCATAATCTGGGAATACCAAGTGCTTGAAAGAGTCATAAAGGTAAGCTGGAGTTTGCAGAGGAGGTCACTCACTGTGGTGTAAGATACTGTTTTAACACAGCTTTTGTTCCGGACTAGCTGTAATTATTTAATGTAATCTTTTCTCTTTCATACACTAATGAATTACCCTTTTAAATGTTACTCCTTTAGTTATTTTTAAAGTACTGCATATTGCAATTCTGGAAGCTGGCTCTAAATGCTTTAATGTTTCCCACCTACACAATATGTTCCACTGAGTACTTAAGTTTCATTCCAGTATTATTATCTTTCAGAGAGACATTTAGTTTAAATACCAGTCACATAAAAACCCTGCATGATTATGCAATGTGCAGTCTAATCAACTAAATAATCAAAACAGTCTGATTCACTGTATTCCCTTTACACCTCTGCTTGTGTTTCAGAAAAACTGCAGCCCTGCAATCCCAAGTTTACCCTGCCCCTCTCTGGTAGCTCTGTTGCATCCACAAGTATAGAGGCTATGAAGTTTATTTAGCCTTACTTTCCTGGCTATAGACACCATTTGTTTTAATACCATGCCTTGATTCCCACTCAATGCAGTCAGCCCCCTGGGACAAGACTGTCACTTCAGACCTGTGTTATTTTATGGTTTTTCCCTGGTTTTAGCACAGAGCTTCTCAATAGATGGGCTGGGAAAGGGAGGGAGAGAGAGAAGATCCATGAGCTGTGTTTGGGTGGGTTGGAGAGAGTATTGGGCTGGTGAGGAATGATGTTTGCTGCTGTTTGCTGCTCTTGGAAGGAGTCTGATGGGTCCTTTGGCGTTTAGTTTCCCCTCTCATTTCTCAGTATGGTTTTCTTACTGACCATAAGCTTAGAAAGTAAGAAAAGTTGTATTTTAAAGTTCTGCTGGTTTTTAAATCTGCCAGTGGAGTTAGCAGCATTGTTAGGGAAATGTGGAAACTTTCTGGGCTGCTGAGACCTTGCAACTCCAGCTGGAAGAGGTACAACTCAGATCAGCAGTTCTTCAAACTGTGCTTTGGGCTGGACTTTTTTTCTCTCTGATCTGATGGTTTTTCAGCACTCTCTGGGGAATGTTCTCAGTGCTGATATTTAGTGAGGATTCTCAAAGCTGTTTGACTATTTTGTACTGTTTGAGTTCACAGTTGGGGTTTGCTTCTGAGAACCTGCTATAGAAAGATGAATAAACTGCAGAGAGGAAGAACAAAATTTTAACACTCTGTTGCTTAAGCCATCTTTGGCTTTCTTTTTGATGATGTCTGAGTCTGCAGTGCTTGACCAAATGACAGATCTTGGCATTCACTACCAGTTTATGTGTCCAGAGATGCACTTGGAGGTGTTGAATGTGAGATTCAAGCCAGCTCTGCTCATTATAGTGGCCAAATCTGGCTACTTACGTACAGTAGGAATAAAACTTGACTGTGTGTGGATCCCTGGGATTCAATAAAACCTACTGTACTTTACTAACTTCAGAAGTTTATGACTGTCCTAAGGAAGTCTGCTTGCTTTTCTTGCTACTGGTGGAAGCCACTTAGAATGTTTTTATGTTTTCTCATCACGGTTTAGTTATGAAAAAATTTGCCAAGCAAGGCTTTTTAGCAGACATGACTGGTGTATTGAATTAGCTGGTTAATGAAAGCTACTCAGAAGGTGATTCTGAAATGGATGGTTTTGTTCTTCTAGGTACATCAGAAAGGTCAGTAGAGGGTCTGTCCTGCCAGCTCTCATACCTACCTAAGGGTTTAGGATTTTCTGAAAAGATCCTCATGTTTCAGGAAACATTCTCCACATTGGGTGAAATCAAAGACTTGTTGCCTGCACTAGCAGTAAGTAGAATTTAATAACCTACTGGGGCTGCAGCACTGCTCTCCAGCATTTCCCCAGAGCATTACGCTCACATATGGGGTCTGTGAGCTTCCTGCTCAACTGCAGAAACAAATGGAAACTTAAAGCCAGGGCAAATAGGCCATGCAGCAGAGGCTGGAGAAGAAAAGCAGATGTGCCTTTCATTAACAGACTATTTAGTATTCACAGAATAAAATAAATTAACTATTCCATAGACACAATGGAGTAAACAGTTTGCTCTAGTTTGTTTCTGCCAGCTGTCAGGGTATGTGCTGGCACAGACTGTGTCAACACAGATGTTGAACAGCAACTTTGATCTGGGACAAAATGCACTCATTAATGCTGTGTTGTGGGTAGATTGCAGATCTGAAGACATTATAAAGGGAGGAGCCAATCTGTGCATCTCCAAGCTTAAAAGGAAGACTTTAATAACAACTGCTGAACCTGACTAGCTGCCTTGTAGAAAATTGTAAGGTAAGCCTTGTTTATTCTTCTGTCATTGCCATTAAATTAAGTCCAGCATAAGGAAAGACTAGGCTATCCAAAATAATGAATAATGTATTTTTCATGTTAATGTCTTCCTGAAAAATCCCTGTGGTATTAGTCTTACAGCATGTGTGCAGGTGTTTTTGACAGACTCACTCCAACATTTAGAGGCATGTCTGCATGCTGTCTTTTAATTATGGTATAAATAATTTCCCAAAATGTAAACTAATCACAGGTAATACATTCTTGTACAAGCTCATAAATACACAAGGATCACAGACATGGGCAAGGGTGACACTCCCACCAGCAAGGCTTTGACTTGAGCTGCAAAGCTCCTTGTGAAGCTCACAAGAGCATTTTATATTTTAGGATTGCAGTATCCCAAATGTAGAAATCTTTTGATTTCCATATATCTGACCTTTCCTTGGAAATACATTATTGTGAGGTTTAAACTCATGAAAATTAACAACATGTAAGGCTGTTGCTAATAGTCTGGCAGTAGATACCCCCAGCTTGCTGTGCTCCATGTCATGCACAGTTGGTACAAGTACAAGCCTGAACTGCTGCTGGGTGGGTGGAAGGTTCTACACATATGAAATGCAGCTGTGCTGCAGGCTCTGTTCAAGGGAAAGCAACTTCCTGGACCTTTGCAACTGACTGTAACTTCCTTTGGAGCTGTGTTTATGTGCCATCCTGAGGGATGGGACTGGGCTTCTCTGGCAGGTAGGAGTTTGGTTGAGGGGAAAGGAATTGCAAAAGAACTAACAAACACAGTGCCAAAGGTGAATTCAGGCTCTGTTCCCCATGAAGCTTTTTAACCCTGATTTAGAGGAATTTACTTTTGCTGTAATGTCCAAGAGAAGGATATTCTTTTAAGGTAGTCTGCACTTGGAAAAAACAAAATGCAAAGTATTGACTATACTTTGAAAAGCTAAGTAATCCAACATTCTTGTCTGATGCTTAAAATACTTAAGAACTTACTGACTGGACCTTGGGAAGCCCAACAGAAAGATAGCTGTGTGGTTTTGATTTCTTGCAATAAACTTAGATAGGCTTTTATTCTGAAGCCCTTTTGTCTGAAAACTGCTTTTTGCCTTCACGTGACACCCACAGCAGTATGAAAAGTCTTGGCTGCTCTTGTGCAGTTGACTGTGTGCCAAACAAGAGGTCTACAGAAACTAGCCCAGTCCATTCACAAGTTCTTCTTTGATCTAAGAAGCTCCCAAATGTGATGCAAACAGCAGCTCTGTGTGGTTTTATCCTTGAAAGTGAAGGCCAAAGGATCTCTTTGGATGCAAACCTTCTGAGGGTCTGGATCAGATGATGAGAGCAATCAAATACTGTTGGATGACTTTTGAGTTTTCACTGATTGTCTCTGCATAGTGCAGAGAGCCTGAGCTCAGGGAAGAGGCAGGAACTGGTCCTCTGGTCTTGAGTGTGTCAGTGGAGCAGATACTTGAACAGAGAAGTTGCTAGGAGTAGCAGAAGATGCAGAAGATGAAAGCTCAAGAGGATCAACAAAAGTTCTTCTTGTCCTTTCTTTAAAGGCCCTTTGAAAGTGTGTTTCCAGTTATCTGCTTACCTATCCTTTGCTCAACCAGCCACGCCAGCCTCAGCATCCAGTTTGATTTCTTGTAATCCTCCCACTCTGCAATGTATAGGACACATTTCAATAGCTGTTAGTTGTTCTTTTCTTATGTGGCATACAGAAAACCAAGGCAGTGATTTCATTTGGGCCTACACTGAGCTGGGTTGATTTCCTTTACCCTAGTTACTGTTAGGTCACTTTTCAAGGAGTCCAAGTTGAGTAGCAAGTTGACAATGATCCCTGTGCTCCCTGGTGTCTGTGCTCTCACAGTATATCTTCTTCCATTTCTCACACATCAATGCTGAAAAATCTCCAAGGACTGCATTCTCAATGTGCTTTTACACATTGTTCCACTAAGCACTACTATAATCCTAATAAATAATAATAAATTATATGTATTTTTATGAGTATTTGGGCTCATTAATAGAGAAGGACCTATATGATATGCAAGTGCAAATGTGGAATTTGGGCAAATTCCTGCAATTGTTTGTTGTCTTCTGTTAACACTGTGAATAAGATGTGCTAAAATACTTGTAAAGTTGGTTTGTTTGGCTATATCGGTTCCAGGTTCCCTTTCTCAGCTGGTTTGCTGTGTGTCTGTGCTGCAAAATGCCTACATTATCTGAGGGGTGATGCTTGTGTTGTTGGAGCTTTCTTTTTCCACTGGAAAGGCTTCTTCACTTGCTTCTTCTGAGTACAGGAAAGACGTGGGCTGTGGAGCAGGTTCCACATTAGCCAGATCTCGGCAACTTTCAGACTGTGAACTACCATGAGATCTTTGTAAAAACAGGGATCAAATGTTTGTAGGTGTGGGGCAGCAGAAGGCTTGACAATGCCAAAGGTCTTGAATCCTTCATGCAAAATGGGCTTGAGGTTGATTCTCTGTAAGCACATGCCTAAAAAGACATCATCGATGGGGAAGAGCTCCACCTCTCTGCAAGCTCTAGATAGCTTCCTCATGGTGCGGCTGGACAGCAAAAACCCTCCTCCTCCAGCGTAGGCTGGATAGATGCTGAGCCCATACATGGTCTCTGGGATGTAGTATTTGCTCTTTCGGACACGGATAGGACGGGCATTGTAAATGATGTCCCCCACAAAAAGGTCCTCAGTGGGGTCATGTCTCTTGAGGAAATCAACAATGTTCTCAACGTTGACAAAAACATCAGCATCACCTTTAAAAATAAATTTGACATTGTGGCAGAATTCAGCAGCCCAGCTCAGGAAGTGGATCTCCTTCAGGGTCAGGTTGAAGAAAGTGTCCATGAAGTCCCAGAGTAAAATGTCCCGGTATGTCTGACTCTCCTGCTGGATCAGGGTCTCCCATGTTGCCAGCACTGTCCTATTCTTTGGTGTTCCCAGGAGGAACACTCGCTGGATCTGCTCCCCATTCACCAAACCCTCCCTTCCCCAAGTTTTCCGGACAATCTCACGCCTGTCAAAGTCTTCAACTACCGATTTGATAGCAATGAGCAGAAAGGGACCTCCAGGTGTTTTCCGGCATTTCCTGGGCTGATTAATGAGGAGATTGAAGTTCCTGTTATCCTTGTTTAGGAGATAATGCTTGAAGTCAAAGGCAGAATCAGTCTGCGGGGGTGGAGTTGTAGTTTGGACCCTGTTGTTGGCCACTTCTGTTCGTCTAATGACAGGGGTAACGTCAGGTCTAGGTACTGTTGCCTCTGCTGGCATCAGTCTTCGAGGTGCTCTAGGATCTGAGAATGTTTTTGGTGCTACTGGAGGCTTCTTCTGTGTTGGCTCCTTGTTTCCTGCTGGGACTAAATGTTGTAGCTGGGAGTAGAGCACAGAACAAAGCGCTACCAGCAGGAAGAGGGTACAGATCACATCCCCTTTGAGGCGAACTCTCATTGTCTCTGTGGTGTTCCTGGAACTGCTAAAAGCTGTGATTGAGCTGCCTGGCACCAATGTCCATCTGTAAATAAACAGACTGTCAGCAGTGAGGACTTGGCAGGTCTGAGGCATGCCGGAAAGACTAACTGAAAGATCATTTTAAAAAACAGCAGCAAAGTGTGTTTTACTCAGACAAGCACTGAGACACCTTGAGGAACTTGCCAAAAGGCACACGGGGTTGCAAACATAACATTGATCCCAGCACTGTAGCTCTGTGACTCGGTTAATTCAATCATCATTCAGCCTGAAAACCACTCTAAGCACAACCCAAAATCAGTCCTTCCTCCTGCCTCCCTTGCTGCTGAACGGGGACTACCATTTCAGAGATTTCACTGCTTTGGGAAAAGCAAGGTGGAGAATGAACAATGCCAATTCTTCCCTAAGTAATTACTTTTTTTTTTCTCCTTAGCTTGATGACTGTTACTTGCTGCTTTTACCATTTTTGTCTCAAGACAGGGAGGCACAGAGCTGAGGGGCAGACTCTTCAGTGGCAGTTGTTGCTGTCCTTTCCCTGCACACAGAGTCAGCTCTTATTAAACCAACTGTGATTTATATTCAAAATGAATAACTTAGGCACACTCTCGAATGCACACAGGGCCTTTTTCCTCTCAGTAATCTTTATAAAATATTAAACCATTATAAATGACTTCCATTAATAAGGTTAGAAGGGACCACCGGTGTTTTCCCTCTGCCAAATCACTCTAAGCAAGAGGTGGGGAAATAAATCCCAATAGGAAGAAGCAAGACAGAGCCTGGTGCTAGGAACATTTTGCTCACGTGTGATAGATGAAGCTGCATCTTGAAATACAAGATTACTTCTCACTTACGCTTTTCCTGGTGATCTTCTGTCTTATTCGATCAGTTCTTCAACTGCAAACAAAAAAAAATAATAATGAAAGAGTAGTACAAAGACAGCAAGCAGTATGTAATCATAGTTCAGGGAAACAGCTGGCCAGGTGTGTGCAGCTGCAATAAAGGCAGGTTCTACCATCAGCACCCTGTGTGCAGCCACGCTGGTCCCCAGAACAGCCAACAGCTGAGCTGGACAGAGGGCACCCGGCAGTTGGTCCTGGAGAAGGTGGGTGACAATCCTAATCCCTACAGTCATTAACAAGGAGTGTGTTTCTGTGAGTTTAGCTCCACCCAAAACTTTTCCCACAAGTGCACATAAGTATTTATACATCCTCTGATAATGCATTATGCTCCTGTGTGATTTGTGGCTCTATCTCGCCTATACTGTACTAGTAGAAGTCGTCTGTGAAGGTGTTAGAGTTATGTGTCTGTCTTGAATTATCCAGGATCGTATCAAAAAACTTGATTAAAAGAGGTGGAGAGACACTTTTGACACGGGCATGTAATGACAGGACAAGGGGGAAAGGGATTTAAACTGAGAGAGGGTAGGGTAGATGAAATAGACGGAAGGAATTCTTCCCTGTGAGGGGAGTGAGGCCCTGGCACAGGTTGCCCAGAGAAGCTGCAGATGCCCCATCCCTGGAAGTGTTGGAGGGCAGGTTGGATGTTGCTTTGAGCAACCAGGTTTAATGGAAGGTGTCCCTACTTATGACAGGGGGATTGGAACGAGATGGTCTTTAAGAACCTTCCAATCCAAACTGTTCTGTGATTCTTGATTAAAAGTTGCCTGGTTGTACAGCAGTCTGCCTTTGCCTAAGGAACTCTCCTTACTAAGGACTGAAGAAGGTTGGAGGAGCCAGTGCTTGTGTCTTCCTATGTAGTTTATTCCTGCAGTTAATGGTTATCAGCATTGTTAGGCTGTGGAGCACACTGATGGATGCTCAGCTTCAGTCCAGCCCTGTGTCCACCTTACATCTCACTGGACAACAAAGTGCTTGGTAAGAATTTGGTGGTATCTGTTTTCAGCAAGTCTTTTTTACTGTCCTGGATTGTATCACCTGCTAATTGTTCATTAATCATCAATTTTGTATTAGCCATAATATTATCTTTCCAAGCTCAAAATTAGCTTGACAAGTCTGTAATTATGAAGTAATAAAATAGTGGCAACCAGGGATATCTAGGCAATATTTCAAGACTTATGAGGAAGCAATATTATTACACAGGTTGATTTTTTGGCCAGCCCTTTTAAAATTCTTAGATGCTCATTACTCAGACCTTATAATTTTAATATTGTGCTTTTTCATTACGGGTTAACTCCATCTCCAAGTCTCTGTTGAAATAGAGAGTATTTCATCATCATGTGGTAATGCCTTTTTCCCAAGTGTAGCTCCAAAATGTTTACTGACCTCATCCGCTTTGTCTCCATTATTTCTTAAACCTTTATTTTGGCAAACAGCATATCCAGGCCTTGGTGTAAGGCTCTTTGCATTCCTGGTGGATTTAAAATCACTTCCTCCTTGTCCTGATAACAGTTTTTTTTCCCTCAGGCCTTGTTTCTTGCCTTTTTCTGGCCTCTATTAGAGATCACTGGGGTTTTCTTCATTTGTTGATTCTTTTTACTGTACCTTTCACTCCTCTGTTAGCCTGGGCAGATGTTTTAACTGACATAGCTTTGATACTAATAGCAGGATTGTAGAATTTTCTCAGATCTCCTGCAAATTGTTGTTAAAATAGAATATTCAAGATCTGTTTTCTGTTTATGTTCTTTCTGCCACATGACTTGGCTTGTAACTATTTTCAGCCTTATGAAACAGTCCCTCCTAACGTGTATAGGACATTAGTTTGCATTTCATGTCTATTGCATGCAAATTACCCTTGGCAAGCCCTGATTGCAGTGCTCTGCAGCAACCCCACGTGTTTCAGTATTGTGCTAAATCTTCCTTTTTAAGATGTGGTTCCCAGCAGGCTTTCCCTCATGTTGCCTTCAGTGATTTTCCAGAAGCTCCAGAAACACTAAAGCACGGTTCCATTACACCCAGGACTTGCCACTGAAAGAGTCTGTGCCTCTTCTACCCATCATGAGCACAAGTTCTTGCTGGGTGCTATTGAGATACCTAAAATAGGGACTTTGTCTCAAAAAGTTCAAATGAACTAAAATCAAGGTGGTTTTGTTCCTTCTGTTGTGCTGGAATAAGCTTTGTTGAGGTGCTGTGCAGCTCTGTGCATGTGGTTTCTGAAGAGAGTAGGAATTGCACATCCCCAGTGGGAGAGATCCTGATTGCACTGGGATGTTTGTGTCTCCACTAGAGCCCCTTGTGAAGTCCCATCTCCTTTTTCACAACAATAGCAAATTTCTTTTCTATGCAGAAGTTTGCTCTTATTTCGGCTGCCAGACTCCAGATGGTAATTAAGGAGCTGGATGAAAGTCCTGGCTCTTTCCTGTGTTTAATTTTATCGTCAAGGGTTTGGAATAAAATGCATGTGTCATGAAACTCGTAATTTCCCTGGCTTAGAGATTTATCCTTCCAGCATCTCAGAATCTGGCAATAAAGGTCCTTGGAAAAGCCAAGAAAAACCATGAATTGTTACAAGCCTGGGCTGATAGCCCAGGTTTTCTTCTGTGTTTTCATTTATTGAAAGTAAAGGATCTGAAATAGTGATTTCCATGCAGAAATAAAACAGTTCAGTGCTGAATACAGACATCTCATTTTCAAAAAAAGTTGCCAGCCCTTGAAGTTATTCCTTCAACTAATTATATGGATTTTCCATTATTACACAGGTGTAAGCTCTATCCATGGATGTCAGTGTGGGAAAAGCTGTCCTGTTCTTGAATACAGAGAGACTGATGATTCTGGCAGACACTCTGGTATGTCCTGAAGCCAAAAAGATTATTCATTCCCCCACACCAGGGGAAAAAAATTACAGGGCTATCAAAGTAAGCAGGAAATATTTTATGCCTAACAAAAGAGATGTGAGCACAGCACAGCATTTCTCAGCACAGCATATCCCTGAGTATCCACATCCAAGGCAGATGCACCTCTGCTTCGTTGTGGGGAATCTCCATCCAACTTGTGAAATGGAGCTGGGCTTATAAACTGCTGCATCACTCACTGCCTCAGGGAATTTGGGCTTAGCTGCCAGCACTGCCTCCTGTGTCCTCTGAGCTTGGAAAAACAGGCAGTTGTCCCTCTTTGTGGCTCCCTGGGGATGGATGTGGAGGGATATTGAGTCTGGCTTGAGTGCGTCTGAGTGGGATGGTGCAGTTTGTGCCCCCAGGACAGCAGGGTGCTAGGCAAGGGTGGGGGTGTTGTGTGCTGGGCTGCGAGCACCAGTGACATTAGAGGGCTGACAGGTCCCGTGTCCGTGAGGTGGCAAGACTGGGAGCCCATAAATAAGGACTGTGCTGTAAGAACCAAGTGGGTCACAGCCTGCATGGCCCAAGAGGCAACAAAAGGCTGGAAAGCTGCAAGTGGCCAGAGCTGGGCATGGCAGCCTGATGACATCCAGGCAGGGAATGTGATGTGCACTGTTGCACACTCGGGCAAAAGGCCCAGTCCTCTGCCTGGCTATTTGAGAGGAGGATTCTGAAATACGGCCAAGAACAGCTGCAATAAAAGCAGTTAAATGATGATTAAAAAAAATAAAAAATTGCTAGTCCTTCTTTCCCAGTTGAATGATGTAAAGCCTTGAGCTCATCCTGGAAATCTCCTTCCCTTGCAGCAGTCATCACATCTCCATCACTTGGCACTTCAATTCAGGGCCAAGGTGGGAAAAAGTCTCTGGATTCTGTCCCCGAATTCAGTCAAGAAGGCTTGGTGATTCTGGAATGCTGCTTTATGCCTTGAAGAGCAGTTATTCAACCCACCCAGTCTCGGGAAAAGCAGCTCTAATAGTGAGGTGAGCTCAAAATGTGGTACACTAAGTAAGGGGGTACGAAATTGGCTCCACGCTCATCCCATCCTGGGTCAACTTGCTGCCCTGCTGCGTGTGAAGTGTTTCCGTCTCCCTCCCGACTCCTGATGCTGGAGCTGCCACTGGTAGGTCTGGGTTGGGTGGTAGAGGGGCCTGTGTGGTTGCTGTTGGAGGCGTCTTATCTGTTTCTCTGTAAAATGAGCTAAAGAAAATGTGTGGGATCCAGCATCAATGGGTCTGAGATTTTTTTGTAATCATTGGGGAAGCTTATAAAATTCTGAGTGGTGGGGATGCTTTGAAGCAATGCTTCAGGTTTGGGATATTTGTTTCCATTTCATGTTGGTTGAATGTATTTAATGAGAACGAAGCCATGTTGTAACACCCAGGGCTGGATACTGAGACCTGCCTGGGCTCTGGCCTGCAAGGGGAGAGGTCTGTGTGTGTGTCCCTCTCCTGCCTCCTTTCCAGCAGTTTTTCCATCCTGATTCCTTCAGCAAGAGCAAAGCAAACTCCCAGGACCCTCCTCACCTTGTGCTGCTGTTCCTCTGCCTTGGGGGGAGTCTTGACATTGTTCAAGAAACAATAATGACATATCCTATGCCCATCCTGCAGCTGGAGCTGTGTGAAATAGGTATGTTCAGGTCCGTTTTGTAACATTTTGGAGTTACAGGATTACAAAGTGACACTGAATTATTTGATCTTTACTAGAAGACATAGCAGGCTGAAATAGAGATGCCCTTTGACATGCTGGTTAGTGCAAAGCCCTAGAAAAATGAAGTAACCAAAACAATTGCTGTGCTGCCTGACCAGAAAAAAGCTCATCTCATTCATCTGCTTAGAAGTTCTGAAGTCTATAAAGAGAGAACAGGCTGTAGAATTTAATTAACTGAATGTCTTGAGAGCTGTCCCACATGTTGGGATCATGAACCAGGGCCAAATGAACACAGTGCAGAGGGGCAGAGGCTCAGTGCTCTGGTGGTGCTTCTCAGACACTGCTGAGCAGTGCCACAGTCACAGCAGTGTGGCACCACTGCTGCTGGTACTTGCTGTTGCAGCACCTGGAGGCAAAAGCTCTGTTTGGTCAAGCACTGAGGAAGCAGGTAACAAAAATGCAGGCCCTGCTCCAAAGACAATTTCCAGCTTCCCTGTCTGAGCTGCTTTTCAGGCTTTTCTTTATTTTCAGGCCAGAGCAAATGAATGGATGAAATACATGCTGTTACAGGACAGGGAACCTTATTTATCTGCTTGCCCCAGTCCTTAAATATGCAGTTTGTTCAGCTTACCAGATGGCTGGTCCCATTTTATTGCAGTCTCTCCTGCTGGCATTGCCAGCCTTCCCTTCATGGTGCCAGTCACACGTTAGGTAACTGCTTGCAAATGGCTGCTGCAGTCACCTCCTTTTACTTTCCCCCCCGGCTTTTATGAGGTGTGCAAACTGAAATGCAGAGGAACTGCACAGCTGCCATGCAAAGGCTGGAACTGCATGTTGAGATGTCTGTTTTCACATACAGGTGTTCCAGAAAGGAACTTGCACCATCCCCAGTGGGGAATTGTGTGGTACTGTGGCAGAAGGCAGTTGTGCATGGGAGTCCCGACGGACCTGGGCAGAACTGGCTGCCTGCATGACTGTCCCCACAATGTCTGGGAAACGTTGGCTGCCACGCCTGCTCCTCCTGTCACCTTGCTGACCTGGAGTAAGTCATGGCATATACGTGACGCAGTTTGGGGGCTGCAGCTCTGCTGTATTTAAGCAGTGCACAGTGTTTTCCTGGCCCTTTTGGGGCAGGATGCGCCATCGTGGCAGTGCCTGTGCAGAATGTGCTGCTGCCCAGCACACAGGGAACACTGCAGCTCCTCCTAAGCACAGCACCGTGTCTCTAATGAGAGTTCTCAGCTGCCTGCAAGGTAGGAGAAAGTAACGCAGTGATCTTATGCAGGCTTAGAAGCCTCGAGAGGTACTTCCCTAAGTTCAGATGCAGTCTTGGATGTTGGTAGTCTGATTTTCAGAATTACGGAGAGTTCAGCAGCAAAACTGAAAACTGAGTGCTCTGGGGAGACAGGCCCCTCCTGAGCAGCCAAGCACAGGGTGAGGAACCTGCCCTCTTTCTTCCAAACATTTATTTTTCTTGACCCCAGGAGGAGCATAAAGTCTTGTAAGCTTGTGAAGGGATAAGAAACAGTCCCACTGAAACAACCACCTTCCTTTCCCAGCCCTCCCCAGGCTGTAGTGCTTGCTGCCTCTTCAGCTCCCAGATCCTCTTCTGATCTGATAAATAATTTGTCTGATGTGCCCCAAGCCCCTGCAATCACAGTGCATTAGTGCAGATGTAGTGTTACACCCAGACACAAATGAGAGGGGGAGTATGTGCTGATGCACCCCACTAATTTCAAGATGATACTCAAGGCATAACTTTATCAGTAACTGTCCATTTCACAGGGATTGAATTATTTTCTTTTGATTTTTGTGATTCTAGAGAGCTTTAAAATTCCTATGTTTTACTTAAAGCATACCATAGTGTGACACTGGAAAGATTCATGTCCTTTTACTGATGAGGAATGGCTTGTAAATGTACCATGCCACCACTGGAACATGTTTTTGATTGAGAGGAAACCATGTCTCAGAGCACTGGAGGCATTGTGTAAAGAAACCCCAAACTTCTGAAAAAACAACCTAAAAGTTCTTTGGGAAGTAAGTGTAAAGCAGTGTATCAGGGCTGGAGGCTGCACGTTCAGAGCCTGTAGCCAACCCTGCTGCGTGTTAACCATCACAGTTCAGGTTGCTGCACGTAACAACATTGCAAGAACAATGCAAAAAAAAATAAAAGTCTGGAGGCAAAGGGAAGCAGTAAGGGCAGTTTCCAGTTCACCCTGCTCGCTGCATAAATCTCCCCAACCCACCCCGATCAAACATACATAATAGATACTTACATCCCATTTGATAGCGCTGATCCTGTGTCCCCTCGGTAATGTCTCAGCAGCGGGCTGCCAAGTAGGCACATCTGGATATAGTTAGTGTTAGACATTCCTCAGCCTCTCAGCGAAACCGAGGAAATCCTCGCCGAGCAAAGCCGCTCTCGATGTCCTGCGCTCTGGGCCGTTCTCATGCTGGCAGCTAGCAAGGCTGGCCATGCCCGTCTGCCAGCCAGGCAGGGCTGCGTGTGCCAAGGGGGTCTGTGGTGAGGCACTGGGCCCCCTCCCTGCACACACTCACTCACTGGAGCGAGTGGAAGGAGCAACGGCACCAAGGGAAGGAGTTGGGTCGACGTCCAAGAGCCTGACACGTGACTGGGGAGCGCAGATGGCTCCGGCACCGCAGGGCCTCAGCTCCGTCTGCACCCCATAGCACAGGGCGGGGCAGAGGTGTCGAGAGATCGAGTGCAGAGCCAGCTTGGGCACTTCCATCAATTCTGCAAAAAGATGCTTTTTTTCCCCCCCCACCCCCATAACTTTTTTCAGTAGGAAATGCACTGATTTTTATTACTTTCTTCTTTTCGTTCTACATTTTGGCTTTTTATATTTTTTAATCCCCTTGTGAGTATTTATTTTACCTCTGAAAAGAATCAAATTGAAAAACTGAGGTTGGGTTCAGCTCAAAAGTAAAATCCAGCTGGGGGTTGGTTTCTTTTTTTCCTAGCAGGGAAATGATGGGAGGAGGTGAGAGCTGAGCAATACAAAGGCTGAAGACAGATTTGAGGGTGCCTCCCAAAACACTGAAAAAAAAACCCCAAACCTCATTTTTTTCTTTTTTTTTCCCTTCATTTAATTTGAAATCGTTTGAAAGAAAACATTTTTATTTGGAACCAAATCTAATTTGCCATCGCTCCTGATCTGCCAGCTGAGTGCAGCCATAGCACTTCCAATCTCTGTGGCTGTTTCTTTGTCTCTGCAGTATAAACAATGACCTTAATTCCTCTAACAGAGGCCAAGTGTCTGGAGAGCACCCAGACCACAGCCCCTTTAGAAAGCAAAGTTTTTTGTTTCCAGTGAACTTATAAAGGCAGGTTTTAATCTACTCCGTTGTTTTCGCTAACACCCAACTGATTTTTAAACATAATGTAAAAATCTCTTTTTGTAATCATCTGTGCTTTTTTGATGTATTTTTGATTTCAGCTCAAATGTTTTTCTTTACTCAACACAGCGTCATCAGGATGAGTGGGTTCCTGATGAGCCACCCTCAGGCCCGTGCTCTGGTGGTGCAGGCTGGGAAAGCCCTATCCCCATGATCAGCAGCTGAACCACAGCAGTTCCCTGAAAAGCCATAAATGTTACTCAAGTTTATGCTCTCCCTGTGCCAACCCAAGGTACCTCTATCCATTTTCTCCACAGCAGCAGCCACAGGGTATTTTTCATCCCTCCTCTGTAAGGAGGTAGATGATGGTCATAGAGGCAAAGAGCAGGTTAATGCCTGCCTTTGCTCAGAGGGACTGGCTGTATAGGGAAGGGGACTGCTTCCCAAAACCATCAGGGACTCACAGCAGGTATTTCCACCATGATCCCCCACCCAGGTTTTGGGGCCTACTACCCTCTTTGTTTGTTCCCATGGGGTGAGAGTGAAAACAGAGGCTTTCATTGATGTGCAGTGCTTTTATGGCTGCCATGGCTTGGAGAGTCATGCAAGGAGCTTGGGAGGTGCAGGAGCTTCTCCACGGGTGCTTCTACATGGTGGTTGTCTCACCTGTACCTTGTTCCCTGGGTGCCAATGAATGACTGGTTTATTCTTCTAACTCCCAGCAAAGGTGCCCTTGGTCTGTCCCATGGTGTGTCAGTGTGTCTTAGAACACTGGGTCAGTGGTCTGGCTGACCCTCGTCAGTAGGTTAGCCCTGTTGGTGTGTCCTTGCAGCTGCTATAGGGCAGAGCCCTGCTCCCCCTCACTCTATTCCTGCAGGCATCAAGCCATGCAGTTGGGAATATCTGTGGTGGATAAAGAAGGGCTGATCTTGTGATTTTCAAACAGTGTTTGAGAATTAAGGGATTCAGGGTGAAATACAGCTCTGCTCAAGTTCATGGCAAAAGGAATTTCCCCGGATTCAGCTTGCGGGTCAGCCAGTGGCTTCCTGTGCAAAGCTGCTGGAGATTTTATGTTCAAACTCCTTGGCTCCCCACCTACAGGGCAGGCAGCCTTGTGAGAAAGCTCAGTAATAGTGAGGCACTTGGGATTACAGCAATGCTGTGGCCTCAGAGAAGTCCCAGGTATCTTAACAGGCTGAAAGGAACACAGGGAGCTTTGCCAGGTGCCAGGCATGGGACAAACCTCCCCTTCTGGCCATGTTTGCTAAAATAGGCTCATCAAATCAGTAACTGGAAGCTGAACAAACATGGTGGCTTGGCTTGCTCTCAACTTGAAATTAGAGCCATCACCTTGCCGATGGGGCACCAGCCTTGGCATGTCAGTAGAAACATATGACTTTGGGCAGGACCCTCCTGTGCATCCAGACCCTTAATGAGAGCTGATGATCACCAACATGGCCAGAACTTCACTGAATCCCATTCTTACTACTGCATTAAGTGTTTAATGAAAGTCTCTGAGGCATTTTTCATCAAAACTATGTATTTATTTATAAAAAGGAATAGAGAAAATATACACCAGTGTTTGGTTTTTTTTCTATAAAAGACAATTCTTTGGAGGTTAAATGTTCCAGGCCCAAGTATATGTGGCATTGCAGTCCATAGCTGTAGATGGCTGATCCAGATCTGATGCTGAGTGTTGTGGGAACTTGGAATTAAAAGGTTAGCAAGTGATTTTCCACAGACAACTAAGGGACTTCAACCACACACCTCCTACAGATTTCAGTTAGAGAAGTATGGCCAGATCCTTTCAGTGACTTTAAAATTCAATCCACAGAAGAAAAAATACATAATTTTTGACTCTAGCCCTTAAATTGTTTCACTGTTTGAGTCCATCTCCATATAAAAGACATGTGGCCAGACCTTGTCTTGTATCTCACCAATGTCATCTACACGCTCCAATATGTGGGTTAGACTCAAGAAACCCTCCTGACTCCCATTCTAGTACCTCCTCAGTTAAAGGTGTACAATACCAGAGGTTCCCGGTTACACCAGATTTTTCAGTTGAACTAAATAATCAATTTAAGTGAATTTGAGGCTCCTCCTTGCTTTACATGCTTGCTTTTGGTTTCAGAGTCTGTGGGCAGCTGCTGGGGTGTGACACGGAGGTGATTAATTTTGGAATAGCAGATGGGAGGTGACACGGTGACCCAGGCAAACCCAGTTTTGAAATGAACGGTGAAATAAACAGATATTTTCCTTGGAGATAATTTTATATCAGGGTATACTGACAGGCTTACTTCTATCAGATGCCTCATGTCAGTATATCTGGTGAGCATTTTAGCTTTCAATCTCTTGTTATCATCTGTTTGAACATTGTAGCTCAGCTATGCCAAAACAAATCATTCAAATTCTCCTTTGGATGGATCTTTTGTTCCTTCTGGCACACTGAAGGGAGCCTCCCTTCCTTCAAATGCGAAATACAGTTAAAACTACAAAAACAATCTGCACCACAAAAAAGCCCTCTTAGATCCCTTCCTCTGAGTACATTTTGGCCTGTTTTTTTGCTGAGTTATATTTTATCTATTTCAATTTTTATATGCAACTGATTAGTATCTTTATTTGCTTTTAATATGGTGTTTTATTCTGAAACACCACCACCCCTGAAAAATCCCTTTTTTTTTTCCTCAGACTTCTCTCAGTATTATAGAGAAGACCTGTTATCGGATAAGGCCAAATTCTCAGCAGCAGCACTGCCCATGGCTTATCTCCCAAACTAGACATTAGCTAATGGGTATAAATAGTAGTAAGGGAGCCTTGTTTGCATGTCTGGCATCTGAGTAGGTGCAGTATGTGTGCAGCCAACTTTGTCCAGGCAGGGGAGAAGGCAGGAGTGGTCTCCCCTTCCAACAGGGCGCCAGGCAGCACCATGTTGTTTATTCCACCCCTTGGTCTGACCCAGCACTGAGTGTCGGGTGTGTCAGTGAGTATCCCCAACATCTCATTCTCTTCAGTTCCACTCACTGCATTGCTGCCCAAGGTCAGGACATGCCTCTAATTCCCTCAACAGATCTCTGTTAAGGATTTTTCCCTTGTGAGTGCTTCTTCCCTCCCTGTGTGATACAAGTTCCCTTGTCTTCACAGAATAATGTAAAACCACTGGAAAAGCTTCTGGGTAAACCAGAAGTAAACTCAGAGTCAAGCTCCAGCCAAATGCCAAATCAATGCAAATGGCATCGTGTGCTCAATAATCCAATTGACCTATTTCATTCTAAGGCTATGTGAAAATTGTATCTTTCTATGTTTGTGCCTGGTAATACTAACAAAAGCTACTCTTTTAGCAGGAAGAAGTCCACTTGAGAACGAAACTGAGTTTTCATTGCACCTGATGATAATGCCTGATCATGGAAAAGGAGGTAAGAAACAGCCACTGCTATGGTCCTAAACCACGCAATGTGCTTAAGACAATTCCACCATGGAATATCACTGGAAAACCCTTTTCATTCAAGTCTCTGCAATGAAGGCACCTGTGAATGCTGTTAAAGATGATGATATTCCAGAACTGTTGCCAGGGGCACCAGCACTTAATGGCACTTTTGAAAGGGAATCTGTGAGTAAGAGGGAATACACATGCCAGCTGCTGGCAGAGAAAGAAAATGCACAACACTTGCATTCAGAAAAAAAACCATTCACGCTGAGTCCTCTGTAAAAGAGTAATAGCAGCATAAAGGTTTTCTGGACTTGAAGTAGGTGCTGAATAATAAAACTTTCTCATCTTGAGCATTAATGGCTACTACAAAAACTAGTAATTCTCACTGCTCAGTGGCTGCCTTCTAACTGTATGTGAAAGTTGTGCACATGAATAGCTAGTCTGAAAGCTTAGAAAAATTTATTACAAATAAGACAGCAGGCTATGCATATGACCATTTTTCCTTAAAAAACCCAATCTGTTTAAAATCAAGAGCAAACCCTTTTGCTGTTAAAGTAATTTTCCAGTTTGTGATTTTTAAAATATTTTAAAATACCATTTGGCAGGTGAGTTGCTGCCAGAGTTCCCCAGCTGGGATCTGGCAGGAAAGCTAAACGCTTTGAGGGATGGTTCCACAGCAGCCTAAATTAACTAAGATCCACATCACTGTGCTGGTCCCAAAAGCAAAACTCTCACAGAGGTAATTGCTTCATTTTAGGAAGAGCACTGATACTACTGGAAGGGAGAGGGCAGGATGTGGACCAGGAATGGAGGAGATGAGACTGCAATGGCACTGACAAAAGCCACAGACTTTGTAGAGATGGTGCCTGCATAAAGTCCTGTTTCCTTTAAAGCATCCACATCTCCAGTTAGCTGGTGTTCACAGCAGAAGCTGAGGGGCTGGCTCCAGCCCCAGGAGCTCAGATCTGGACCCACACTAGAACCTGAGGTTGCATTCATTCTTACTGAATTACAGCTTTCACTCCACAAAAGGATTTAGATGTGAGATGTGTTTTAAAAGGCCATCAGGGCCTGCTTAAAAGCTGGTCCATGACTGCTAGCAGCCTGATGTGCACACAGGCTTTATGTGTGCAGCCAGAACCCCCCTCTGCATCTGAAATAATTTCCACAGCCCACTGGCTATTCCCAGATTAAAAGGGCAAAAAGGGATAGAATTAATGGAAAGGATGAGTAAAAACCTATCAGGAAAGCATGGGGAATATGTCAAAGGTAATCAAGCTGCTGTTGTGCTTCATGGGAACCATGTCGTGCTAGACACTTGTTGCTCTGTGCTTTGTTCTGGGCAAAGACTGCTCTGTTGGAGTCTGCATCAGCCATACCAGGAGACATTCAGCTTCTCCCACTGGAACTGAGAGCAGGAGTCAGCCTTGGGGTTTGGGAGATTTGTCACAATCCATTTTTACCCTAAAAATCAGTGCAGGTAAATCCAGGTACAGCAGCTGATGCTCAACTGTCACGCAGTGACAACAGCACCAGGGAAAGGCTCTGTGCAGATCCTGTTACCTGTGGGACAGGGCAGTGTGAGCTGCCCCCTCCAGAGGGCTCAGCACGCCAAGAAGTGAATGAAGGCACGAGCAGACACCTGGTCAGGGCAATTGCTCAGCTCTGTGGGATCACGATGGCACTTGATGCTGCAGTGCACCTTAGAGCAGTGGTTCCAGTCCATGCTCCACTGGTGACTTGCTGACTAGGAGAGTGTTTTCCTTCAGCACTGTGGTTTGCTTTTCATAGCTGCAGGCTCCCTCGGGCTGGCAGGCAAGAGCTAAGCAGGATGTAGTCAATATATTACTATCCACCACAGAAAAAAAAAGGTTGAGAATAATTGAGTTTGACTTTGTCCATATTGCTTGTTCAGTGCCTGAAATTTGTTCTACTGCAGCAATCTTGTGCCCTGTGGAAGATTATGGCAATTGCAGCTAGAAGGGAAACCTTCAGGTGGTGAGAGGTGGGAAGGAGCTATAATAGAGCAGGGCAGGACAGATGTACTTGCCACAGGTATTCTTCAAACAAAAAAGGAAAATAATACAAAATTGACTTTTCCTTATTTCCCCCTCTGTCTTTACTTGATGACATGCCTGAGGGCATAAATGTCTTCAATATAAAAAAATATATTGCAGCTCTCCAGGTGATGGCCCTGAGAAACAGCCTGAGAAGCCGTGTCATTGTCTGTTTCCCACAGAAATCCCCTGAGATGTCTTGCTTGCTTTTCTCCTCTCCCTCACTCTCCCCTGGGGCTCTCTGTCTGGCTACTTCCCTGTGACAGTCCTGAAGGAAATCAGGCTGAAAGCATCTCTCACCAGTTCACAGGAAGGTAGTGCTGACTTCTGGAAACACAATGAAATAAGGAGCATAAGAGGTCTGTCCTGGCTTCTGTGAGCACAGAACCTCATCCCTGGACATTCCAACCTAGATGGAAACCTGTGGTGATTTTCAGGACTTCACATTCCCAGACACGGGCAGCAGTTTCATACACTAGCTGAAGCAGGAAAGCCCTTAGCAATGGCACTGCCCTTTGGGCTCTAGAAGCAGTCCTCATTGGAATGGAGGCCCAAGAGCTCCTCAGCCAAGTTGATGAGACCGTTTTCTTCCAGGGCTGCAATCAGCCGTGCTATTGTGGCCTTCTTCCCCTCTGACTGGATAAACCTGAGAAGCATCTGATAGGCTTGTTCATACAGTCCCTCTCGGTCATATTCGAGGGCCAGGTTATCGATGGCAGGATCACGCAGGGCCCGGCAGCTTTTCTGCAAAGAGCGACCCACTTGCTTCCACCTCTTGGACACGAGCTTGGCAAATTTCTGGTGGTCGTCTGGTGTGATTGTTCTGTTGTCTGAAAGGGAGAGAGGGCAGGTAAAACACAGAGGTTTTGTGGCTGATGTGATGCAGCTTGGACCAGTCCAAAGTTTGGTCAATATTCTGTGGAGCATGGAATCTGTTCAGTGCCTGCAGGATGTTAAACTGTTATGAAGCTGCTCTGCCTGTCCTCTGGTGTTTCAGCACCAGGGCAGCACTATGAGGTTGGGGCAGATATGCAAGGGCAGTGAAGCTAAAGGGACTGCCCCTCTGTGAGTAGTTACCCCACCACTGGAAGGAGACAACCAGGAGGAGTAGCCCCACCACTTGCTGTCTCCCTGTTTACTGTGCATAAGCTGGATGTTTTTGTTCTCCACACAGTCTGCCAGCCCCCAGTGCTGGTTCCTTGGCTGGCAAACTGTAGCACTTGGTGACACAGCTACCTGCTCACAGCCACGTGCCCTGGCACATCTAAGCTCCCTTGCTCACACTGTTCCCTTATTGAAATCCTCCCACAACATCAGAGCATCTGGGCTTGCCCCTACCCTGTAAGCATGGCAATGCCTTTTTTTTCTTTTTTCTTCTCCAGCACTGTCCTGTGGTTTGCCAGAGCTCTTTTGTTTCTGATAGACATCCTCTTCGTTTCTTTTAGCCTTTCAAAACCAAATAAGTAAGGCCAAGTCCCCTGTTCCTGACCTAAACATCCTTAAAATACTGAAACTTAGACAGGAGCTCTCTCCTCAGCTCTTTAGCACTGGAGACTGTACACAGCTTAAGCATGCTCAGAAATTATAGAACTGATCTCAAGCTACCATTGCTATGTGAGACTGAAATCTCTCTGCAGCGACAGACCCCCAAGGCAGCTGGTGTACTGCAGGGAGCCTGCACCAATCAGTCCTGTCTAAAAGCAGGGCTGAGGGTGTCCATAATAATCTCCACAGTCTAATTGAACCTATGTTATTAACTCACCTCAACCAGTGATGTGGAGGAAGAGAAAAATACTCTCTACTCTTCCTTTCAGTATCAGTTTTAAAATGGGAGGAACCAGGAAGGGACACAGACACTGAAGCATCTGGTTCTGTGCCATCCAAGAAAACAGGTTGAGGCCTGATCTGAAGCACTATGGCAGTATTTTAGGACTATTGTAGTTCCTTCCTTATGGGATGCTGGGAAATCCTTGATTTATCTGAGGTAGACCCCCAATATGTTGTCCTGTTAATCCTCCCTCTTGGGCTATGAGGCAAGAAGACCAAGGGTTCTCTTGGTTAATTCTAGCTACTCACCAAACTGCTGTCCCTGAAAGGTGAAGCTGACTGGTGGGGGATGGGAGCTGCCTTGAGAAAGATTAGGTGGAGATAGGGACTTCAGAGGTGCACAGTCTTTTACAGCCACATTATTGTTGATGCTCTGTTGAACAGTCAGGTTCTTGAGGCATTCCTCCAGCTCCGTGATTTCCTCATCCCGCAGGCGGTCAGGCTGGAATGCAAACACCATCAGTGACTCCTGCCAGGGTCACCTTCTTGCAAAGCTCTGGATGCTTAGCAGGAAGGTGCAGCTTAAGATGGTGTCAAGAGAGGAGCAATGACAGCTATAGCATGAGCTGTAAACCAGCTAAATGAGATGGTCTAATGGAGCTCTGGCTGTAAATGTGTGAATTTGAATCTGTAATGTGATATGAAATAGGCAGTCTCCCCTTTCTGGGTTCCTCCCATACAGTGCTCACAAGTTGCACAAAACTGCTACTAGCCCATGTTTATTTTCAGCAGCCCCTCTGCAACAATTAGGGTGCACTATAGGTAGCAAGCTTTCTCCAAACTCCATATGAGGGTCAGACCCACAGAACAGGGTGACCTGATCCAATGGCTCATGGCCACCAAAGCAGGCAACTCCTGTGACCACCTTCTCTCTCTCTGTTCCCTAAGCTTTGTTGTTCCTGGGTCCTTGCCAAGCCAGTTTTTCACACTAACCAAGAGAAAACCAGTCTGACCTCCAAAAAGCAGGTAATGGGAAAAGGAGTAAATAAGGCAAAGCACATGGGAATAGTCAAACTGCCCAGTACTCTGACTCAGTCAGAGCTAAACACTAGTTTTTCTCATGTACAGCAGATACCCAGCACTGCCTTCAGCCACTGATGGCTGTGCCCTGGTGTCATCTTTCTGACTGTAGCCCTGTTAGGCGGGGTCAGATGGAGACACTTTTAGGGAACTGAGAACTCTTTTGTCCAGTCAGCTAGTTCAGCAGAGGGAGGGAGCAGCAAGCCAAAGCTGACAGGGTATGGGATAACACATGTTGTTTGGTCCAGGGATGAAAGGTTTGCTTCTCATTCTCTGCACTTACAGAAAAGCAGCCTGGCAAGACATGCTCTTGTGCCTAATCTTCCTGAGTACATGGTGACTGCGAATTTCTCAGGACCTTCTAGAGGAACCAGAGCTATAGTTCCAGACAGAGAAAAAGAGGAGAGGAGGAAGGTGGTGAGTTTAATCATGTCACGTGCCTTGGTTTTGTGGTGAGATGACAAGATCTCACTATTCTTGCAAGCAGGATTAGAGTGCCAGTGCCAAAGTGTGCCACGCTGAGAGACTTTGCCTTCAGAAGGGCAGCTCACTCCTGCTGGCAGCAGATGCTGTATGTCCCCACTCTGTCACATGGTGTAACATGCAGTGTTTGCACTCACACTCACTTCTAGGTGCAGTTGCCGTTGCTACTCTGGGAACAGGTGGTGTGAGGGGCAGGGAGGAGGGTGCAGAGCAGTGATGATTCCACACAGGACTGCTGCCCTCTCTGCCCCCCTCACAGCTGTATCAAGGCACACCTGCGCTCTCAGCTGCACTGTCTAGAATTCCTCATTTTAGTGGGGATAACAGCCATGCTAATTGTTATACACAGAAGCCACAGTGATTTAGTAGGATCTCTGTAGGCTGTTTTAGGTAACGCTCTTGCCCTTCTGGAAAAACACACAGCCCTTTTCTGGGGAAGGGCAGAGCTCTTTCTCCACATTACAGTTGAGTGCTGCAGCAAGAAGTTTGTCAAGTCAACATGCTGCATCAGAATGATATTTGCACCTACGTTCCCAAGCCCTGTGCCACCACTTCTTGTTGCTGCCTGGCCTCCCCCCCGGTCTCATTCACCTTTTCTCTGTAGATGCACTCCAGGCAACGATCTTCATCCTTCAGCATGTTGTCAAGGTGCTCACTGCCAGCCTTCAGCTCCATTTCAAGAGGCACTGTGGTGATGGCCAAAGAGAGCTGGAGGTGACTCTGGAGGGACCTCTGGAGCGCTCCTTCCCGGTAACTCTGCAGGAAGCGGCGGCAGTTCTCCTGCTTGCAGAACTTGAGCTGCACTATCAGGTGGGGGTGGCTGCAGTGCACTTTGAGCATGTCCACACCATTCATGCTGCCGGTGGAGTCTGGCAGGGAGAAGTGAGCATTGTAATTCACTGTGGATGACCAGAACTGTCTTTTTATCTCTTCCTTCAAGCTTTTTTTTTTGTGTGAGTGCTTATTAAACAAAAGCTGCCATAACAGGGTAAGGGGACGAAAAGCTGCACAGACACGGACACCTTTATGAATAGTGTACAAGACAGCTGTAAAGCTACCTCAAAAGACAGGACTTTGTACACATTTCTTCATGAAACCTCAGCTTCAGATTTTATGTCCTTTTCAGGTCTGAATAAGCATGGTAGGATTTCAGTTTTGTGGTCTTTCCTTTTAATGTGTCTGCAGATTTGCATTCCAGTGCCACAAAGCAGGCATAAATCAAGCCTAACTGGACTGTGTTAGGCTTCCTGCTGTTTGCCATCTTTGTATTGAGGTGCAAGACAAGCAGGCCTGTATTGGGTAAAGTAGCTGACTTGACTAGACTCATGATTGCCAGAAGAAATTATATAAGTTACACAAGTCCAATTAAGCAATATAGACTCAGCTGTGTGACAGGTAAAGGACACCATGAGAGTCATTCTAGGTAAGTATGATAAACTCTTCAAATTGGTATTATCCTGCAGTGGTGCAAGGTGGATAGAGAAACATAGTTTTATAGCCACTTGCATCTCAAGACCTTTTTTTTAAGTGAATAGGGTTACATACACTTGAAGCTCATGTAAATGTGCCTGCTTATATCAGAAAATAATTTATATTGGCTATCACTTAAAAATCAGCTTCTCAAAGCAGAGATCATGTTTCTGTGTTGATAAAAGGACAGAAATTATACCTTCTTTCATTGCAATTGCAATCTTTTCCCCACTCTTACCCAAATGGATTTGAGCAAAGATTTATAAAGCAGGATAATTCATAGGACAGTTCAAGTTGAAAGGAAGCTCAGGCAGTGTCTAGCCCAACCTCCCATGCAAAGCAGGGTCAGCTCTGAAGTTAGAAGAAGTGGCTCAGGGCTTTATCCAGTCCTGTTTTGAAAGCCCCCAAGGATGGAGAATACACAGTCATTCTGGGTAACTGCCTGACTGTCTTCATGGGTCTATGTGGTGCCTCCCTCTCATTTCAGCCCTACCATCTTGGTGAACCTCTGCTGAACTTGCTCCACTTTGTTGTCTTTCCTAAACAGAATGAGGAAGAGCTTTCCCTACCTGTGAGTGAGATTAAAGAAAGGCATTGTGTGAAGAGACAACGAAGCACACCAAGATATGAGCAAGGACAGATACCTGCTAATGCCAGCTTCAGTGCCCTGAACACACTGGGCTTCTTCTGGGAGCTTTCATAGAGAGATGGCAGCATGATGGTCTTGCACGTCGACTGGAGGAAGAGATAAGCACTGCCAATCCAAGGAGTGGAGCTGCCTGCCATCTTCAGCACCCTACAAAATCACACAGGCAAGTTAAGAGACCATGGGGAAAATGGCCTGATGCCAGGGGAGTGCTTACAGCAAACACTTGGCACAAGCATGATAGAATTATGGGGATTTACCCTTATTTCTTAGAGGACTGTTGATATTGTTAAAGCAAGTGTAACCTTTGAGGAGTTAATTGTTACTCTGTAAAGCACAGCATAGTGAGACATAGTTCCCAAAACCAGCAGCTCACAAAGCTCTGCTTTCATTTTCCACTGGAGTCTATTCATTTTTACAGTCCAAATATACTACGAAGCAAATTCAGTCCTCCTGCCTCTGACTGACCAGCCAAGCTGACAAAGCCTGAAGATGAATAGTTGAGGTGCTCCAGGAGTCCTGGTTCTGTCACTTTACCATGGACTGAATCCCTTTTACAGATAAAGATCCCAGTCCCCTGGTTGCAATCAGTAAAGGGTATGTTATAGAGCCCAGAGCTCTTGTAGCAGGACACTCTATGTAGCCAGGACATGGGCTGATGGTTTTAAACTAAATGATGGTAGACACTGGCAAAGGTTGCACAGATGGGCAGTGGATGCCCCATCCCTGAAAACATTCAAGGTCAGGTTGGACGGGGCTCTGAGCAAACTGGTCTAGTTGAAGATGTCCCTGCCCACCCCACAGCTGGGTTGGGCCTGTCCCTTGCAGCCCAAACCATTCCATGATTCTGTGACTCCAGGCTACTCCTCTGCTTTCCCTGTGCCCTTTGCCGTCCTGCCCTGCGCTGTTATCCCAGCAGGTGAATTCCCCAGCCCAGTGAGCGCTGTCCCCTCCCAGTCCCCCCTCGCACCCTTGTGCGGTGCTTTAAGAAAACAGCCCCGGGCACAAAGTCACGCTTGCTCTCATCGCCGTTTTCCTTTTCGCCNGCCCCGGCCCGGCCGGCTTTACCTCTTCCACCTCTTCCTCCTGCTCCTCCCGCTCCCCGCTCTCCCGGCCCCGGCACTTCCGCCGCTCCCCGTGCCGGGCCGGCCCGGGCCCGGTCGGCCCCGCCGTGCTGCGGGCGGGGCAGGGGCTGGGGAACCTGCCCCGGGGCCAGCGGCATCGCGGTGCCCTTCGGCCCGCTGTGTGTGCGCTCAGAGCCGCACAGAGCCGCTCAGAGCCTCACAGAGCCGCCCCGAGCCCCGCGGGGCAGCCCCGGCCCGGCCCCCACCCCTCAGGCTCTGCCCGCGGGCTCCGCCGGCCCCCCGGCTTCGTGGGTGAGGATGTAACACTGGACACAAATACTCGGTTCGGTGGCCCCGGAGCTGCACCGCGTGTTTGTCCCTGCACTATTAGGGATGGAGGCAAGTGGGGTGCCCGGCTGGCAGCGCTCAGCCTTCCCCCACGGTGCTGCTAATGAGAGCTCGGGCAGGTAGGGGGAATAAAGCGGCTTTTCCCCAGGCCACCAGAGGTTCAGTGCTAAGCAAAGCAAGGTTTGGGTCTCCATCGCTCCTGCCCAGCGGCCTCTGCCGTGTGTAGCTGTCCTGTGATGAGCAGAGGGGTGACAGCAGCTCCCTGGTCTGTCCCCAGCTGACAAGAAGCCGGTCTGGACTGGGGACCAGATTTTGTGCCGACATGCAAGCTGTCACTCTGGCTTGGCAGTGATTTGNACAACGTCGCGCTTGCTCTCCTCGCCGTTTTCCTTTTCGCCGATTCCTGGCAGGGGCTAGCTGCTCCATTCCCGTGACGGCCCCGCTGGGAGGGGGCTGTCCCTGCGGGAAAACCTCTGGAGCAGCGCCCAGCCCTGGTGCCCCCGGGCTGTCCCCCTGCCATGTCCTCCCGGGCCGTGCCCCTGCCGTGTCCCCCCTTCCATGTCCCTCTGCCCTGTCCCCTCCCTTCCATGTCCCCCCTGCCCTGTGCCCTCCCTGCCCTGTCCCCCCCTCCCATGTGCCCCTTTCCACATCCCCCT
>WBMV01000309.1:378109-418002 GCA_013396655.1 Campylorhamphus procurvoides
GGATGTAACACTGGAGAGAAATACTCGGTTCGATGGGCCCGGAGCTGCACCGCGTGTTTGTCCCTGCACTATTAGGGATGGAGGCAAGTGGGGTGCCCCGGCTGGCAGCGCTCAGCCTTCCCCCACGGTGCTGCTAATGAGAGCTCGGGCAGGTAGGGGGAATAAAGCGGCTTTTCCCGAGGCCACCAGAGGTTCAGTGCTAGGCAAAGCAAAGTTTGGGTCTCCATCGCTCCTGCCCAGCGGCCTCTGCCGTGTGTAGCTGTCCTGTGATGAGCAGAGGGGTGACAGCAGCTCCCTGGTCTGTCCCCAGCTGACAAGAAGCCGGTCTGGACTGGGGACCAGATTTTGTGCCGACATGCAAGCTGTCACTCTGGCTTGGCAGTGATTTGTGCAAACTCTCTGGGGAACTGAAGTGCAAACGAAAAGCAGGAAGCATTATAAAAGCTAAAAATACCTATGCATTCGATACTATTTTACAACAACAGTATTTTAACAATACAAACTTGTTTGCCAAAGGAAAAACATGATTGAAATAGACCTGTGGAGGGGTTAATCTAGGCTGGCTCTCCTAAGTGTTCTGGTTACAGGGTCAGAACAGCACCCACAGACCCCTTAGTGGTTCCAGTGCTTGTGGAAGCCAGGCATGTACTTTTAAGAGCTGATGGGTTTAAATGATCCCAGACATCTCCACCTTCCCCTACAAAACCCAAGCCTGAAGCAGGATGAGTTGCTGTGAGGAGCATTACCCACTCGTGTCCTGTATACATTGTCTCCTTGAGGCTAATCTGTTTGCTGTACATTGTGGGGCTAAATAAGAAGGGGATAGCTGAGACCTGAGATTCTCCTCTGCTAACCCTTGTTGAGTGTGTCCTTTCAGAGAGCATCCCGTGGGGCAAAATCATGAGTACTTGGAGTTTCATCCTGTTTCTTCCCACTTGGGAAGTAACACTGGCCCGAGACTGCTGTCCTCCCTGGGGCTGGCTCTGAAGGGGGGTCCAGGCCAGCCCGCCAAGCTCATAGAACATGAACTCTGCTTCTGGCTGACCCAAACCCATTCAGCTACTTTAACACTACTAACTTTGCCTTTCTGCCTTACTTCCTGTGCTCAGGCCATACTCTTCAGCTTTTCTAAGCAATCACCACAGCTAAAAACACACTCTCACTTTTCTAAGAGATTCAGGGTCCTTCTTAATGGCTCAAAAGAACTTTAAAGAAATCATAAAATGAAAGTAGGTGAACACATGAGATCTCATGTAAGGCCTTTGCCCAGTGTGGCATTTTGGCAGATGTGTATTGGAGCCAATATTAAAAGCAGTTGAAAGCAGAAAAGCAGAGTCCCAGCTGTCAAGGTGGTTGTCAGAGAAAATGCTGAGTTCCCAGGAAGGAAGCAGGACGGTGTCACTGCTCTAGCCCAGCTGGGTGGGAAGGGGCTGATACGATGGCAGATAAGATAGTATGGCTGCTGTGCTGCTCACACTCAAAATAGTGAGTCACTCCTCAAAGCAGCATATTCTAGAAAAAATGTGCAGTTGTGTTCCTCTGTGTTACGCTTTTTGCATTGCTGCTCCATACTTGCTTTGTGGTTTTCAACTCTTGCCCTGCTTTCAGGATATCTGGATGCACAGGCTTTCATTTAAATGAGACCTGTGATGCTGAGGCAGTGCTGTGACTTTAGAACCCAGGACTTCCAAAGCAAGAGGTCACGCCATGAAATTCAGAGAGAGACTGTGACACTTGGCTTATGCTTTAGTGCTGGCCTAGAAAACGGGAATGTTTGCTTTTAAAAATCCCTTGCTTGCAGAGGGAGGGCTGAAAAAAATATGTCATGGTGGTGGTTTTGTTTGTGCAGAAATCTAGAAGATGGGTACAACACATTTTGGAAGAAAATTAAAAAAAAAGTCTGATGCTCTGAACCTCAGCCTTCTTTCCCGGTGCTTATTCTTCTGCATTGTAGTTCACAGGAAAGGTTGATCAAAATATGCTTTTCCCCTTTTATGTCAGATGTGTAGATGCAGTTTCTGCAAACTGGAGTCACAGCCATAAAATGGGTTTTTTTCCAAATTGTAGATCTCATCACAGGCAAGGACTGCTGTCACTAAGCTGCTGATTTCTACTCTAGGCCTTGTGTTGCACTATCAGTAAAAATGGATATGTGGGGCTGTTTTCTGTTCAGAGCTTCTGCTTGCAAAGAGGTTTTTTCCCTCACAGTTTGAGAAATCTGTCTCAGCTTTTTGAATACCAGTGCAGCAGTACTAGAAAATTCCTTTGCATTTTTATTACTCAGAGTAGCAAAACCTCACTGTAGGAAAAACGGCCTTTTTTCCCCCCAAAGCTTTGATCTGATATCTTGAACTCTTGAAAAGTATCACTCAGCTTCTTAGGATTGATGAAAGAAACCTTTGTAAAGCAACTGGCCAGTAATTTTTCCTCATTTTTATGTTCAAATTCAAAATTTGGTAAAATTTCAAGTTTGATTTTTTTTTAACCTCTTCTGTAGTCCAGTTGCATTGGTTATTTGTTAAATAAATCCTCATGTATGTCTGTGTCTTGTTGTTTTGTTTTTCCCTACAGGGATTCTTGAGAATTAATTGCAGTTTTGGAAGTTCCTCCCATGCTTAAACCTGACTGAATCAGCACAGTGTCTGCTTCAGTTCAAAAGCTGTGGAGCCACATCCCAGAAGAAATCCTTGTCCAAATATCTTTCCCTTGGAGATAGATGCACAGTCTCCCAGGTGTGCAGACAATGGGCTGCAGCTGTTTCTTCCAGCTCTGTTTGGCACTTCACCAAGATCAGGTAAGAGGAATGTGTTTCTATGGCCGAGCATCTTTGCAGGAAAAAACAGATCATTGTTTTCAGTGCATATCAAACATTTACACCACTGTACTCTGACATTATTGTCATTGTGACTATTAGGTGTGATGATGTTATCTTGCATAACTAGCACCTGCTTATATAATAGAGAAAATTGTGTTGCATGCTGAGTTTTCTTAGTCACTGATGATGATTTGGGCTTTAGGGGAAATACTTCATTCTTAGATACATTGATATAAGTTGTCCTTTGAAAATGGCGAAAGAAAAGTTACTGAATTGTTATCCTTATTATGATGCTTGTTTATCTAATGGGTCTTTCTGGTGACTGACTCTTCTCCCCTCCTGACTTCTTTAGTGTTTGCCCTTAAGGGATTCTGCAGGCCTCGGGTGAGAAGAACTCTGTTTCATATTTTAGCAGGAATGCCAAGCTTAGCTTTTGCAAGTTTTTTCTAAGGACCACAGGAAAATTTTAAGTTTGATTTTACATTTTGTTATGGTATTTGAAGAGCAGTTTCTGAGTTGAAATGATCCTGGCCTCAGGCTACACTGCGAAGCATGTATTTAGAGCTACCAAAGCATTAGTATTAATAATAAAAGCATATTAGACTCTATATGTAGCTGTTTTTAGCACCCTCCCCTCTCACCCAGAAGACAAATAATTTCTGTTGTCAAGTAGTATAGGATCTGTAGCTGAACCAGCTTACAATTTTGACAGCCCTGAGGCTTGGCCAGCCCTTGTTCATCTGTGCCAGCCAAAGTTCAGGACAAGAAAATTCTAAAATAACAATTCAGAGGCCTTCACAAACCTGGCATTGCTGAACCTGGGCATCCCACAGACTCTGGGCAGGTGGGTTCCCTCCAGTGACTTGCTCCCCTCCCAGCATAAGGTGCACAGCACGTGTTCCCTTTGCATGACACTGCGTATTTATTCACAGCTCTGCGAGATCGGCTGCAGTGCATTTTCATTCTGTGTATTGTTCTCTGGGGCTGGTGATGCCATTGCATTGTGCTGAGTTTTTAAGAGTGCGAGCAGCCCTGCTGATGTGACTCCCTGGACGCCTACTTTCCACTGGCCTGGGATAAAATTGGGTGGTTCATTCTCTGTGGGACGCAGGCGCGTGCAGGGAGGCAGGCACGCCGACAGCAATGGGGTTAGTGTAGCTGGGACACTGAAAAACTATGCAGGATTCACCCAGCTCTCTGGTGATGGATGGATACTCCAGCAATGTCCCAGCCTTCCTAACAAAACTTTGGACGCTGGTGGAAGATCCTGAAACAAACCATCTCATCTGCTGGAGTTCTGTAAGTACAGTGAATATCGAGTGTCTCCAATGCCTGCAGCACCACGGAAAACCCAGGTGCGAGGCCCAAGCAATGCCTGACACATCAGCTGCCCTTTGCTGCAAAGGTGCTGCCCGGCTCCCTGGGAGAGTGCAAGGACTGGGAAGTTCATTATGGGCCCTTTTGGATATATTTGCTATTATTTACCTGCAATATTGTGACTTTCCTCTTTTAAAGAGACAACTGGTTTGTGGGTGTTTTGATAATAATAATTACACATTTCACTTGAAACATCTTAAAGGGTGTCTAACATTCTAATTCTAAAAATTACAGGCTCTTTGAGAGAGAAGTTTTTCACCTTGTTTGAATCTGCAGCTTCCTAAAATTTTCTAGAGAAGGTTCAAAGACCTTAAAATGCTTTTCGTATTGTTTCACATGCGTTTCCTAGAAGCCTTTAACAAATGTCTTGGGAGAAGTCAGAAGATAAGTAGCATTCAGATCTCAGACTCAAATCTAGAGTTTAAACAGTTCTCAGACTGACACCATAAATAACTCATTTTGGAAGAGCTATAGTTGGTTTTTCAATGAGTCTGTGTGATGATCATGGTGATGTATGTATATATTATCTGGACAACTTCAAAGAGATAGATTGCTTTGCTTTAGCTTCTTATTTGTCACTGAGACATTAATATACTAAGTGCAATCACAGAATTAAAATGATTTATTTGTCTCCTTCATACAGCAGTTTGATACCATGTTGTGCTTTTGACCTGGCTGAGACTTGCTGCAAATGATTTGTTTTAAGCATGGAGTTATTCGATAAGCTGTGTGCATAAACTTGTTCTCCAAGGATCTACAACAAAAGCAGATTTAAAGGGGAGGGGTAAAAAGAAAAGTCTAAAGCAGCCTTTCTGTCATATGTTTGTGTCCAGTTTTCATTCAAAACTTGAGAAAGGATTTGAGCTGCATTGTTATCCATAGCCATAGTTGCTTTGAAGCTGGTATTACATGGCCATACCTCTGAGAACCAGCAAGTTTTGGTATCATGTGTTTCAAATAAGGATTTTCAAACTAGGAATTATTTTCTAACCTGTTTAAATACTCCCCTCTCTGTTACACTTAGAACATTGTTATTTTTGACTGACCACCACCATGCTCTTCTTGCCTGCTATCTAACATAGGCTACAACTACATTCTTGGAGGTTTTGGTAGGGCTTTTAGATGTTTAAATTTCCAATTGTTGCAGGTTCCCATGTTCCCCACATTTTTCATCTTCTATATGTCAGTGATGTTGGAGCTGAGAGATTGTGTGCATACCTAAGATTTCCAGATGTAATCAGAACTTTTAGAAAATAGGACCTATAAGGAACTATGAACTGTTTCTTGGCATGAAGAAGAGATGCAGAGGAAACAGTAATGGTTTATATATACACTAAAGGCTGTTAAAAGGTGGAGAGAAAATGTCTGCTCTCTGTGTCTGTGATAGGTTGGACAAGAAGTAATTAAATTAATTTTTTAAATGGAAGATGCAGTTAGGAAGAATTCCTGGCGAATTCCTGGCTAATTCCTGGAGTAGCACCTCCTCGGTCAGAGCACAGGATGTCTGTCATGGTGGTCTGTCAAAAGCAGTTGAGATAAGTATGTGCCTTGATTGTCATGCTGCAGAGTCAGTTTTGTTTTGGGCAGAGAAGACTTTCAAAGTGTGTCCCAGATTGTGCTCTTATGGTATAAGACAGGCAAGGCGCAGCTGCTGTGTGGAAACAAGCTGATACATGCTCAGTTCACTGGTGAACACACAGTAACTCCAAAGTTTCTTGTGTCTATAGGAGCCTTTCTGGGTGTGCCAGTTCCTGAGAATGCTGCAGCTTTGAATTCAGAGAAGTGACCCCCTAAGAGAGGTCATAATGAGATATTGAGGTACACAAAACCCACATGCTTCTCATTTTTCATCAGTGGGTCCAGCCAGGGACACACAGCTGTATCCCAGAGTAAGGAGACAGAAGCACAAGGGAAGCAAAATAAACCAGCTCTGTCCTCACTGCAGCCTTTGCGGTGCTGGGAAACCCTAGTTCCTGCTGTCACGTCTGCAAACTCTGTCTGTGAGGGTTAATCCAGCGTGTGGGCTATCAGTGGATCTCTGAAGTGTTTCATCAGCCTTTGGTCCTGCTGCATGGGGTAAGGAATGATAGGACAGACACTAAAAATGGTCAGAATGGCACTGTTGGGGCACACAGTCATGTTCAGTGTTTGCAGCAGGGAATAAGGCGCAAGAAGTGCAGCTGACCCAGAGTCTCATGTTTGTGCATGTTAAATGTTAAAGCTGCCAAAAGAGCCCGAGCACAGAGGGAATTGGCACAATTTGGTGATGGAAATGTAGCAGAAACCAGTAGGGCAGCAGGGTTTGCCAGCTGGCTTTTTCGTGATGGCCATGTGCAGGCTGTAGGCACTCACCAGCCCCTCTTTAGTCACTTTCTCATGGCCCTGATTGCACTCTCTGTTTAGAAACTTCCAGACGACCCTGAGTGCACCCATGCAGCTATAGACCCAGTGATGGGTGTGGGGTGGGACCCACACACCACTACTATGGTCTTACTGCACACAGAGCCTGGGGGCTTTTATGCAACACTATCCTCCTCTGTCACAAATGAGCCCTCTGTGAAATACCCCCCTAAGTTGACACACCGCTGACTGCGGGTAATAACACAGAACACAGCAGGAGGGTGACTGTGCTGTGCTGGTTTCAGAGCCCTCCCTTCCAACATCGTGCAAACCCCGTGTCTTTAGCTAGCTGTCCCTTCAAACTCAGCTGAGCAGTTGGTCCAAAGTACCTGCTGACATCTTTTCACTGACAGAGCTGTCAGCAGGTAGAAGGCCAGGCACATGGCCTGCAGTGCATCCTTCTGACAGCAATCCCAGGCAGTTTCCCGTGTTTTGCAGTCATGGATCTTTGCAATGCAACCCCTGAAACGGATACTGTGTCTGGTTAACATGCATGTTGCTAGTTTGCTCTGCAAAGCATGACTGTCAATATTTTGCAGGTTGCCGTTATGGCTGTGTAGTTTTACAAATAATCAAGAAAAGATGCATAGAGCTTCTGGATTAGTGTGGTGTCTCCAGAGATGACCTTCTTGCCTTGCTGTGTTTCTTGTGCCAGGTCTCCAGGCAGTGCTCCCCCTGGGACTGCTGTGCTCTGGATCAGATGTGTTGGAGTAAGACCTGAACAAGCAGAACAAGGAGTTATAATGGCAATTCCCACTTTCCAGGGCCTTCTTAAGACTCCAGAGTCTGTGAGGCCCATGCGAGGGGATGCAGTCACAGACTACCAGTTATTTGGACACAAGTCAGTGTTTCTTTCTCACATCCACATCTCACAACTAAGCAGTGGCAAAGCTTAGTAGAAAAAAATCAAACCTGCAACTGTAGAGGACGGACTGTACCAGAACTGAAAGGAGCACATCCATCATTGAGGGCTTTTGTCACTCTTTTTAACTTCAATGTGACAATTCAGAGACCATGGCTTCCCCTGCTGCAGGACTCCTCCTAGGCCCCTCTCGTGGTCAGGAATGCTTCTCTGACTTCAACTTTGTCCTTATCTCCTTTGCAGAATGGCACCAGCTTCCATGTGTTCGACCAAGGACGCTTTGCCAAAGAGGTGCTGCCCAAGTATTTCAAGCACAACAACATGGCCAGCTTTGTTCGACAGCTGAACATGTGTAAGTGCCACGTGGGCCCTGCAGACACAGGGCAGCGACAGGAGGTGTGAGTGGGACAGGAGACACAGGAGAGAACAGCAGATAGAAAAGTTGGGGTCTCACGTATGTGACCTTTTGTGGCATTATTGACTAAAGTGGATCTGCCTCTCAGTTCCCAGGGAACTGAATTCCTTGCACTTACCTTAAATTACAGCATGAATTTCTGTTAGATTACATTTTAAGATGTGAGCAAAGAACTTTAAGCTATCAGGTGCTCTGCTTCTCTTGCATCAATTTGATGGCCTATTAATATTTATTTTTCATTGTATTCTATATGGAGCTTTTTCAGCATCCTGATACTGTGACACCTCCCCTAGAAACTGCTGCTTTTGCGGGTCGTGTACCCAGAGCTTTTCCATTTCACCAGCCCTATCCCTGAAATAATAATGGATAGTACCTCTCCCTGCAAACTTTACCCTGCTGATCAGACATTTTCACCCCTTAAGGGAGGTTTAGGTGTAGCTTTCAGCCACTTCTACACCATGACTGTTATTTATACCTATTTTCTTATAGTTCTTGGAATTTTTTCAATGAGTAATTTGCAAAGTTCCTCAGTCAAGTTTTAACTTTGCTATTTCACTGTACAGTAGCATTATTGTAAATTTTAGGCTGGTCCTAGTTTAAAAACCTTTCTAGGACTTCAGAGAAATACTCAAACCAGATTTCCAAATGTGCATGTGACCCTTTTTATTGAAAGTGGCACCTGATGATGGTTTGTGCCTTCCCCTGAGTCCCTTTGGCTTCCCCCATCTTTGGCTTGCAAATATAACCTGAAATGCCCTAATAGAGAGAATTTCAGTTCCTAGAAGACCAAGGTGCCCATGGTGGCAAGGCTTTCATGGCATTAAAAGGGATGGCCTGTGGGATGCACAGGGCTCTCCCTCATATTGGGGTTCTTGTGGATATGACCCCAAAACATGCCTAGCTGTGGTGAGGGGGCATGACTGTGCCCTGAGCCCTGGGAGTTCAGAAAGTGTGGAGGGTGAGCAGAAACGTCCTCAGAAGCGATGGGTATGGGAGGCGAAGAGAGTGCTGGGGCCTGGTGGTGCTTCACCCCTGTCCTCTCCATGCAGATGGCTTCAGGAAGGTGGTGAACATCGAGCAGGGGGGTCTTGTCAAGCCCGAGCGGGACGACACTGAGTTCCAGCACCTCTGCTTCCTGCAGGGCCATGAGCACCTCCTGGAGCACATCAAGAGGAAGGTGAGGGGTGCTGGTGGGCAGGGGGAATATGCACCTGCCAGACCCTGCTCAGTGTAACTCAGCATCACCCTGTGGTCTCCTTCTTGCCCTCCCCATGTACATGTGCAGCTGGGGCAAGGATTCTTGGTATGCAGGGCTTGGCTTTCATCAGAGTTTTGTCTGTGTTTTTTTGCTGTGTTGCTTAGTATCTCAATACCTTTACATAGTGCTGCAGGGCCAGGCTTGCTTGTCACGCCTTTGCCTTTGAATTGTTATGCACTTTCCCAGAGAAATGCAGAGTAACTCCTGCAGGGTCCCCAACAGCCATCTCCTGTTCTTAGGGAAGAAAGAATCTACTTCTGCCTGCTGTTTTCTCACTTTTAACCTGTTATAAATGGCCCAAAAGGGCTGTTCTCTTACTTAATTAGCATAGGAACTTCAGAAAAGGGACTTCAGCAAAAGCCTTTTAAAAATCTAAGTGTAATATTGTGAGTTTGAAGCATTACCTCAGACTCATCCCTGTAAAACATGAGGCAGGATTGGGTATCTGTAGAGTAGAAAGATTAAATCAAACAATCTAGTTCTATTCATCCCTGGTCCTCAAAATACTTTTCTTTTCTCCCCAGGCTGATTTGGAATAGGTCCTCACTCTGGCAGGGAGTGTTCTTCTGCCAGCAGATCCTCTGTATGAATAGATTTGTCCTGCACTTTGCCCTGTTTTATCTCTTTGGCCCTTGCGGTAGAAACCTAAGGATAGTTCAGACTCTTGGGCACATTGTCTGTTCTCATGTTTCAGCCCACTGGAGCCCAGCTGGTGACAGTCCTGCACCTGAGCCCTCACAATGACTCTCTCTGTCCATGGCCCTTCTTGCATTAGTAAAATCCACCTTTGATTTTTTACTCCTCAGGTGTCAGTAGTGAAAAGTGAGGAGACCAAGATGCGCCAGGAGGACCTCAGCAGGTTGCTATACGAGGTACAGATACTGAGAAGTCAGCAGGAGAACATGGAGTGTCAAGTGCAGGACATGAAGCAGTGAGTTGAATCCTACTCAGGCTGCTTCTTATGGGCATTTGCTTCTCTGGAGTTGTGGATTGTGGGGAAGGGTTGAAAGGAGGAGCCTTACACACCTCCCTCCCAGGGAGCACGTGGTGAGCCAGGGACAGATCATTTGCTTTACTGACCTAAAAAATATAGTATGTTATAGTACATAACACAAGAACTGCTTTAGTGTTTAGTCCATGGACTCATCTCTGAAGACTGTGTCTTCTGATATGGCCAGAATTGTTGCATAAGAGCAAACCAAGCAGATGCAATGCTTCCTACATGTGGCTGCCAGACCTCCTGCTGTCTGAGATTTTCTGAGTCAGACATTTGTAAATGGATAAGGTTTCATAAGTCATGTACTTTGAGGGGTTTTTATTTGCCTCTAGATTTTTAATCTTTACAGAGACCTTTGTTTAAAAAGCACTTGAATAATAAAAAACCCACAAACCTTTCCTTTATAATGAGAGCTGATATTCATACTTCACCAGATGACACTGGTATCCCGGGCCTGGAGAGAACACTGCATACTGGGAAACTTCATGCTAGCCCAGAGCCTTATGTGTAATGGATAAATATTTTTATCTTACATAATTTTTTAGTGACTCCCACCCTTAGCACATACACGAGATGGCACTGTGAAATCCAGGTACAGTGGCAGTGAGTTTCTAGGCTTGAATTTGATTTAATTTTTAAGGAATTCCAGTATCAATTATTTGGCCTTGATTTTAATTTATTCTCTCTTTTGGTTTGCTTGCTCTCTCCTTCCCTTTGGGCAAAGGCAAAATTGCATTCAACTGATGAAAAGAATACAATTTTTATAAACTATAACAGGGGAGAAATCCCAGGCTGAAACCATGTTAAGAAATTTACACTGGTGAATAACCATTAGGACATAACTCCAATATGAGCTGTCAGACTAAGGGATGTTGCTTTGCTGAAAATCCTGTCAGTACCAGTACAGAAAGTTCACTGTGGAGATTCTTGCTGTACAAGCTGCTCTGCTGTGCTCTTTCTAGCCCTGGACCTTATCTTCTCAGTTGTAGCACACTAGAAAGACTAAAAACCAAAAGGATTTATCAGTTTCACCTGTAAGATAGGTTTTGCTGGCTTGACAGTTTTGGTGCATGCATATACTCTGGAGATAAATTGGCTGGCAATACCTTTTGCAGCATGGACTTGGCTGGCATCCAGATTTGGAGGCAGCACAGTAAATAAATTCTGCGTCTCCTCATCCCACTTACTGGGGCTGACTGTAAAAGGAAGGCTGTAAGCTCCCCTCTGTGCTGCTTCATTTGCAGATGGAAAATAAATTTTCTCTCTGCAATCTGAACACAGGTCTGTGCTGGGTTAAATCAGTCACTCCCACTAATAAGATCATTACAGTCCTCCTAATTCAAGGCTCTGAGGTGCAGAGGCATCTCTTTAGCTGCTGCTCTAGTCACTCCTGAACATGCCTTTGTACCACCACGTGTATGAGGTTTCAGCAGGTAGAATGCACAGGGTCTCTCTATCCATAAGATTTCATTGTCTTTGGGAGACTTTCTTGGCCCTTGTGAAAGGATAGTCTTGGTGATCCAGATCATTCACAGTCACAAATCAGGCCTTGCTGAAATTCTGAGTTTGGCCCAAGTGTTCCACAAAAACTAAACACGTGTTCTTTTATTAACATCCCCTGTAAATGTTGGTGTTTCTTTATTTGTTTTTCCTCCATGCTTTGGTCTATAGTTCTTTTGAGGTCAAAAAGAAAAAGGAAGGCAACTGTGTGACAGTGGGACACCTGTAAAGAGCCTTGTCCAACAAGAGCCCCAAAGTGAGACAGACTTTGCACACTGCCTCATGGCAGCACCATGGCCTGTTGGGACGTTTCCGTGCTCACAGAAAATTTCTGGTTTCCTTTCAGGCAAAATGAAGTTCTTTGGCGGGAAGTTGTTTCTCTCCGGCAGAACCACTCACAGCAACAGAAAGTGATCAACAAGGTAGTGGTCATATAAACTCCAAACTCGCTTGTTCTGCCTGGTCTGTGTGCTCTTCTGATTTTTTTTTCTTGTCCCATAATCTCTGCACCCTGATATTGCAGTATATTTATTTTCCTTTTCTTTCAAGTTATGGTTTTATGTGTCCTATGGAAAGTGGTCATTAACAAAGCATAGACTATGCCCTCAAGCAGAAGATTCTCATTTCCCTGTCAGTCCTTGCTGTGATGTTAGAAACCCCTTTTTTGTTGAAGACCTGAGCGTGAGAGCACAGCTCTCACTAATTGCCCTGTATTAGCTGTGTTCTGGTTGTACCATGCCTTTGGACTTCCCAAATCTTTTCTCTTTCCTTTGTACAAGAGTGAATCCCCCCTCCTGCCAGCACTGAAGCTGCGGGCAGCAGTTTGGCCAGCTGTTCCCAGTGGAGGAATGTAACAGAACTATTACATGTTCTGGTGCTATTGGTATAGTCAAGGAATTACTGTATAACCTTTTAGACTGTGGAGCTATCTCCCTTAAAATCTAGCATGACCAGTATAGAAAAGGCCTCTCCAGTGATTCCCAGATGGTGCTGGCATGACTGAGCACGTCACATTTCCCAGTGCCTGAGAGCCATGTTCTGACCCTCACGTGGCATCACCGAGTCATAGGACTGGATAGAAATGCACGAGGCTATCACAGCCTTCCTCCAGCTCTGAGGCTGGACCAGTCACACAGCTCATTGCAGAGGCTTTTTATGCAACTCTATTTTGTTATATTGAGCAGTGAGTAAGAGCCAGCTGTGATATATAATAATAATGCTCTCTTTGTTTGGAGGTCAAAGCAGAGCATTAAGTTCAAGCCGACCTGGGAATATGTTGCTGAGTGATTCCTCTACAAAGCTATTCTGCATCCTATTTAGTGTTCTATTATATCAACACTGAATTTCATACGACTGAAAAAACTCAACTGAAGTTGAGACCTCCATCCAGGGTCAACTCCTAGTGAGTTGCCTCTTTGTCAGACTTTACAGCACCTCTTATGAACATCTCTGAAGACTTTAATGGACTCCAAGTCTAACTCCAGGCCTGTGAATATTTACATGTGCACTTCACAGGCATATTCCCAGGTCTGGTAAGACCATCTGGAGTTCTGCATGCACAGAAGTGGTGAGAGAAAGCCCTGAGCACACGGATCCAGCAGCCTTTGCACAAAGCAGGCATCTGGCTGTGTCCCTTGAAAGCCAGGCAGGCTGACTGAATTCTTGGACAGGGTATTTCTGTTTCAGGCTCCAATGTCTCATGTAATTTGGCTTCTGTATTTCATGGCTGCTCCCATCTTTGGGGTGCTGTTGGGAGGGAGGAATGTGTGAGACAAGAATGGCTGCAAGAGCAGGGAGTGCTGAATCACTCTGCTGATTAACACCGGATTTTGATCTCTCCTGACAGCTGATTCAGTTTCTGTTTGGCCAGCTCCAATCCAGCCCTAGCAGCACTGGGATAAAGAGGAAGCTGTAAGTACCCTTGTGTGGTGCACACACGCTCACGGGTGCATAATGCTGCCCCCTCACTAAAAGCACAAGCTCAGCTCGCCCAGGCAGGCGGTCACCGGACCAGGGCTCCATGGTGATGGGAAATGAATGGGCTGAACTGCCGAGTCAGACCTGCTGACATGCCCCATTCACCGGTCTTTAGAGAAGCACCGTGTCAGCTCATGACCTTTATTTGGGGAACACAGGGCGCAGTGCGAGATGGGAACGCTAACTAGTGGGGGACTAAAGGGCAGGACCCCACTGGTGGTCCTAAAGGTTTTGCCACTTGAGGTAGGGCTGGAGCAGGGATGGGCCCAGCTAACCCACAGACACCTTTTGTTTGACCCACAGTCACTGAATGTGGTGTGTATCCAACACAGGTTTGGTGGCATGTAACCTACAGGTCTTACAGAGAGGAAAGTGGGGAAAAATTTTAGCCAAGGTGTATTTTTAGCTAAGCTCTTCAAGGCAATTGAATAGAGGAGCTTGAATCAGGAGCTTAGTGCCTTCAGGCTGGGGGCAGGACCTGCCTCCAGTTCCTACCTTTATTAACTTGTGGCCTTTGACAACTCAGAAATTTCTCCATGCTGCAGAGAAAGCAGCCAGACTTCTCATGAGTGGCTGCTCAAGGGAGTCAGTTTTCTTTAAGTCAGTGTCCTTATTCTTGACTGTCTCCTCTTGAGAGGATTGTAAAGGCAACACAGGATTGAATGAAGGAGCCCATAATCTGTACAAGCAAGCTGGGTATGGTTAGCAAATATTCTTCTTTATTCTGTGTATTTAGCTAATGTCATAGAATAGAAAAAGGTTATTAAATGAGCTAGTCAACACTGAGGTCTCAAGCACTGTAGTTGCTCTGTCCTGCTCTATAATATCCTTCATTGTGGGATCTAACTGGAATCTGAGCAAACCCATAATTTCTCCCAGTATATCCAGCTCCGGTGTCTATATGATGAAGGGATCTAGGAATTATCTTCTGTTAAGCCTGTTAGACATTACTATGGAAAAAACTCGCATCCAAATTCCTGTCTTCTCAATGCACATTGAAGATGTTTGTCCTGACTGTGGGACAGTAAGTGGAGAAGAGGAATTTCCTGGTCAGTTTTATAGGATTATCACAGCAGTAGCATTAGTGGGTGTGAACCAAATATCCCAGTTCCCAGCTTCTCTGGGATTGTATCACAAAACCAAGGTCTGCCACCCAGGAAGTTTCATGATGGAAAAGCAATGCTGTTTTGAGGCTCCTCCTTATTTTCTCTTGACTTCAATCATTTGCTGGACACAGACACTCCCACTACAGGAACAGCTCACAGATCTGCTGCTACTTGTTAATGACCATCTGTAAAGGCCTAGTCAGTCATTTTTTAAAAGCCCATATGCAATGAGTTCAGGCTGTGCTCTGTTTTGTGTCTCCCTCTGTTTTATTACTTACCTAGGGGGTGGCATAGGTTTCTTTATGGAGTGCTGTGTATGGGAATGTAGTTTTGCCAGAGAGGCTCTGAGTGTGAGGGAGCTGGTAAGAAGACCAGATTCCTAGTATTGCACTAACCATGTCACCAGAGCTACCTCCAGGAAGCTGAGGATCCAGCCTAGAGCTTGAAGCCACTACCAATTAGAAATATGCATTGACTTTGTTATTTTACTGACATCTTACAAATAAGATGTAGAAAATCTGGATCATCCCTTCTCTGTATGGTTAATGCTCTTTCTTAATGGTGACCTCTTCCAAAATGATTGTTTCCCTTCCTTGTCCATAACACTGGACAAGAAAGACCCTTACACCTGAGAGAAAACAGAGTACCCAGGGGAAAAGAGCCCTTGGCTGAGAGACATTTCTTGTGTGAGGAACCCGGAGTCAGTCAGTTTGTGCTGGAAAACAAACCATTTTTCTCTTCATAGACCTCTGATGCTGGACAATGGGATCTCAACTCCACCAGTGTCCAAGTTCAGCCGGCACTTGTCTGCAGACCCCCTCCATGACCCCTATTTCATACAGTCGGTAGGTTTACACCCGTCTCTGAGCTTCGTGGGATTGCTTTGGCCAGGGTGGAAAAAGGTTTGAAGCAATAATAGAGGTTACAAAGTAAGTAATTTGGCAAGAGTTTGGCAGTGAAGAAGAGGTTTACAAAGCTGAGTGACGTTTATAGTTTCTTCAGCTCCCTGTTTTCAGGGGTGACTGTATGTTCTTGTGCTGCTGTGTTCATGTGGGAGGCCATGGGCTGGGGGTGGGGGGAAGATGGACCCCACACACCAAACTCTCCATGGCGTTACTCCAGCCTGGTTCACTTCAAGGGAAAAGAGGAAAAAGTGTGTTCTGGAAGTGGGTACTATGATCTTTCAGACCAGAGCTGGATTTTTGCAGTTGCTGAGGGATCTCCACCATTCCCCTAAGGCACCACAGCAGACCCCAGACACTTCAGTCATGCAGTTAAAGTATGTGGGCTGGCATGAGAGACCTATACTGCTCTGTTGGGCTGTGCTGCATCTTTTCCTCCAGAGGAAACGAAGCAGTCTAGGCAAAATGTCAGCCACGGTAAAACCTCTTGGTAGCTGACACTTCAGTCACAGTGCTTATTTCACACCTGTACCGCTGTGTGGTTTGAGAAAAGGTGAGAGGAAATTATAATGTTGCATAGTAGGTAAAAGCTTTGTTGGTTTCCATACAGGGAGAACTCAAGGTCCCAGTGAGTAAGCCCTAACGATCTCAAATAGGGCCTTGGACTTGTTCTGGGGCTCACAAGGATAAATCTGTATGATTTTTGCTTTCCTTTTAGCCATCGACAGAACCTGCCTCTTGCTTAAACAGCCCTGGAATTGCTGGAGGACCCATCATATCTGATGTTACTGAAGCATCACCATCCAACATAATAAATATACAGTCCCCTCCTGAAAATGACAGGTAAACACGTTTGTGATTAAAAATAGAGAGAGTCAGGTATTGATATGCTTAGGCAACTCTTCACAGAAGTTTTTAATGGCGGTAATTCTACCAAAGTTTCTGTCTGATTCTGGTGGGATGGAATACTTTTTCCAGTTTGCAAAGTGGGTCAGATTTTCAGCATTAGAGAGGGGTAATAACAGCATAACTTCCAAAACAAAGTCCCAGGTTTCATGCTGAGAACTTCCACTCACCTCTCTGAGAAATACTCCATATTTCTTTATTTTGTCCTCAAGACAGGAACTATCTCAGACTTAATCAAATAATTAGATACCAGCACTTGTTGGGTTTGTTGAGAGAGAGAAAGGAGGTTTCCTTTTGGCCTTGGCAAAGAGGAAACAATCAAATTGTACATCTTTCTGCTAATGAGAACAGAAAGGTTGCATCACAACAACTTCCGATGTTTGACAGCTTTTCTGTGAAAAGGCCCCAGTAAGTTAAGAACTGAATGCACAAGGTATTTTAATGCTTATCTCTTCCTGCCACAGACATGCAGTGTATTTAGGGTTAGTAGCAGAATAGCTACAGCTATGTCAGTGGAAAGTAAGTAGACAGATGAATCATGGAAACAGTTTCTCAGGCATCGACACAAGGCAGTTATACTCTAGAAATTGCCTGTAAATCTGCCTCATAATTAAAACCATAGTCATAAAATTAGCTAGAAGCATGTAAAGAGCTTCAGATTAAAAAAAAAAGCCAACAAACAAATAAACAAACAAAACCCCCTAACCCTGGAAGCCATTTCTAAAGCAGAAAAACTTTAATATAACCTTCAAGTTAAGTTGCTTATTTCTACTAATTAGTGAGTGCCATCTGGTGGCTTCTGATCTGTGCTGTGTTTGCAAGACTTGAGAATCTGAGCCAGCCATGGCCCTAATCAGTTGTCATATTTCCTAAATCAACATGAGCTTCTGGTGGGAGCTGAGGATCCATGAGATGAGCCGAAGATCAGAAAGGAATGTTGAGAAACGCTCTGCAATGTCACATGCCATCCTGTATGTGTGACATGCTTGTGTGTTGTCTTGCAGCAGAGCAAGTCTGTGAGTGTTGTATGACAGTATTTTGTCAGAATGGCTTTCCATGCCCTGTGCCTGTTGATCTGTGTGCTTTTGTCATTTTGGCTTCAGCTCTTCAGGTTCACAGGGAGCTGTACAATCTCCAATAAGTAATATATAGTAGATTTCTTCATATAAAATGTTACTAATCAAAGCTTCATTGCCATGTGTCCATTTGGGAATAACAGGGAGTGCCTCTGCCACTGGCAAAAGGCCTCCAAACAAGTGAAATATCTGACTGAGACTGTCAGATCTTGACAGCTTCTGTTCCAAGTTTTGGAGGGCCACAAGATCCTGACCTGTGTCATTGGGACCTCTAGAGGGCTTGCTGGTCCAAACGTAACTCCTGCATGGGAAGTTCTTATTGATCTTGTTCCTATCTCTAGGGTGAGACTTTTCTTTTTCAGAGGAACCTCTCTAGCCTAGTGACCCTTTAACTCATCTGAGGAAAGGTCAACCCATGGAAGTGTATTTTCCATATTTGCAAAACAATTGAATGGGGCAATTTCCTTATAACTGTGACCGATGAAGTGACTGAAGATATTTCAGCTGAGTATGTTTCTACGGCTTACTGAAAAGAAAACAAGGCTGCTGGTTTCTTTTGCTCATAGTGAGGAATGGAAAGACCTTCAGGGGAAGTTTGATGGGAAGTGGAAGCAAGCCCTTGTGCTTTTGCCCTTCCAAGTAGCAGAAACCTTTGCACAGCAGATGTGTGTGTGTGGTGCTAAGTCTTGTCTCTGGTACAGAGAGAAGTGCCTGATGCTGATCAAGGAAGAGCCGGTCAGCCCTGGAGTGAAACCCACTGCTGAGCCTGATGTGCCCCTGCCTGGCTGCCGGGCCTGCTCCGAGCCCCCAGTGCTCCCAGTTGCCATGGTTCAGTCTGTTCTGGAAGGCAAAGGGAGCTGTGGGGCAGCCCCACCAGGGGCCTCTCAACCACCAGAGAGAAGAGGCAGAAGGGCATTGCTGGACAGGTGAGGCAAGTGAGGGAGCACTGTGGCCCTGCCTGTTTCATGGCTGTTTCTTCCCATTCACAGGGTAGGGAGGGAGGGTGTCTCTGAGTCGTCAGGTGCAGCCTGGTACCTGTGGCACATGCTAGAGAACCCTTGAAGCCCAGGGGATAGCTCACAAAGGTAGGGGATCTGTGGGTGACTTGTTTGAAGGACCCAGCAGAGCTGTCAGAGGATGTGCATCGGAGCTGGGGGAGCAGGAAGAAGCTTTTTTGCAGTGAGAGGGATTTGTCCAAGGCCCAAGTGAAAGCTGGAGCCCAGACCAGCACCCATGTCTGCAGGCTGGCAGGCCACAGGACTGTGTTACACATCGACAAGGGGGATTAGCACAGTCCCATTAGGCTCAGCCACAATGCAGTCTGGGTGAGTCACTTCTGGAGCTGTGGTCTGGTCCTGAAATCCCAACAGCACCAAAGTCATGGGTGAGTGTTCAGGAGACCTCACTGGCAGAAAGAAAGCACTGTGCAACTTGGTGGATGATGTGGAACTTAACTGCAGTCCATTCTTGATGGCAACTGCAGCACTGTGAGGAGGACTGGGGAGGAATGATGGGGAACCCAAAACACTCATTAGAATTATCAGAAAAGCTTTCATTTTCCTTTAGGTCCTTACAAAGAATCAAATTGCGCCTTCTGAACCCACTGGATGCTTCAAAACATTTTGTTAGAAGAAAAAATAATCCTTTTTAAAAGACCTGACTTTAAGAGAAATTTTTTATAGCTTTTAGGGAGAATTAAAACACAGCAGAGCCTCACTGTTGCTCCTTTAGCTGAATGTTTCAAGTAAATACAGCCTGCAGGCTGAATGCCTGCGGCTAAAAGTCACTACTTTAAAAAGCATTGGTTAACAGTAAACCTTGGACCAAGAAGGATGGCAATGCAGCCTGTTCTGGTTCCAAGTGCCTCTAAAAGGGTTTGTTCTAAGAAAAGCTTTTATTTTCCCAGTCATGAGATGTTCACAGACTATCCGTCCCCGAACCATGTGTGTCACCCAGAAAAGGGGTAGTCTCACTTGTTTTACCTTCAGCCCAGTCCTGTATGCTGAGTTGTACTTCTGGGATTAAACCAAATTGGCATAAACCCAGACTGACAGTGGGCTCTTGGTTTTCAAAATGAGATTTAAGCGTAAACATCCTGTTGGAAGCCTGCTTGGTTCTGCTTTCTATATTGTATCTATGCAAATTTCCTTTGTGGCAATACTTCCCCCTGTGTTTTTTCAGAACAGATATTTCAGACCCGTTGGAGGGCACTGACTGGAGCCTGGAGGGGCTGCAGCTGCTGCTGAGGAGCCAGCAGTATGGCCTGGAGCCTGCCAGCCTCTTGGATGTGAGTGTTGCCGGGGGGCTGTGTCAGACAGTTGGGAAGTTCACAGTTGATTCCATTGGGCTGGAAATCAGACCATGCTGCTTGTTCTTGTGTGGCATTTTCTCTGCCACATGCTGGTAGTAGAGTCACAGCCCTGTTCTGACCTGCTCGTAAGACCTAAATTTAAATTATACTTTTCTTTTTACTTCTGAAAATGCACATATTTGAATTTCTGGGAGCACAAAACACAGTGCGTTTGGTGAAGAAATCAACATGAGCCCTGGCAGATTTATGTAAAACAGGTTTAATGTGACTCTCCAGTTAGTTTGGCAATTTCTTTGTGGGGGTTAGTTTATTTTCTGCCTCTTAGATACTCCTAGATAGTGTTTAGCTTTTACTACCTTCCCCTTTTCCTCACATTCTGGGAAGTGTAGCTGATGTCAAATTCTCTCTCTGATGAGGTATTTGTCTGTCTCAGTTCTCAGCTCACCTTTTTTTAGAAATGGATGGTGGCTTTTTTCTTAGGTATACATGCAGAAACAGGAAGGTTTGTTTAATTCTCTGTCATACATATAGTTAGTATATGAAAGGTTTTTGCCAATAATCAAATAACTCTACATAAGAAAAGAATCTATATGTCAAAAATATGCTCCCTTTTGAGGAGGTACTTCAGATACAGGCATTGTTGTAAGCTTGCATGGATAAACAGGAATGAAAAATCATTAAAAAAAATCAATCTTACTCTCTTCAAGTCAGTTACCCCATGTCTGTGATTGATTTTGACTTTATGGAGAACATTTCTAATGGCCTGCCCTGTCACTGGCCCTATTGGTTCTTGTTTTTTGTTTTTCACTAGGAAGGGTTTTCCTGTTACCAACACACATCTCTCTCTGTGCAACTAACGTCACAAGAGTGAGAATGAATCATAAAACTGTCTCCCAGATCAACAGCTTCTTTTCTCAGTTTGCTCAGGCTTCTCAAGAAATTGCCATCAAAGCACTGATGCAGCAGTAATCTGCCCTCTGCCACCGAGTTTTGGAATGCTTTTAAAACCCACATGAATCTCAAAGTGTCCTAGAACCCAAGAGCAGCAGAAAAGGGCTTTGACTTGCATGTGCAGTGACACAAAGAGCTGCCCTGTCTTATGACATGCCTGTAGCCTGTGTGCTGTCCCTCCTCTGGCAACAGCAGGGCCCGAGGATCGGCACAGGTGCCCATGGCTTAGCCCAGGCTGTTCTGGCTGTGCTGCAGGTCAGCTCACAGGAGCCTTTGCCTGTAGCTTCAGTTAGCTCAGGGCTACAACCTCCAGCAGACAGCGAAGGACATGACCATCTCAAACCATTACACCTTTCAGAGCCCTAACTCTTATTTTTCTCCCAACAGGTCTTTAATCCCAATTTATCTTTGAGTGAGTGGAATATGACTGAAATGGAAGCTAGTCTGTCCCCGGTAAGAGATGAGTATTTCTGAGATGGTATAGTAATCACAGAAACACAGAATGGCCTGGGTTGGAAGGGGCCTTAATGTTCACCTCGTTCTAATTCCCTGCCATGGGCAGGGACACCTTCCACTAGACCAGGCTGCCTAGATAATAATGTAACTACAAAGCAGAGCTTGTGCATAACTGAAGAAGTTATTTTATAGCCAGAGGGGAGAGTGGGGCAAAGCACAGCACGTAGGCATCTCCTGAGGGCAGGCTGAGAGTGCTGTATTATACTCTTGACCTGTTTTTCCCACTCATCCAGACCTTGTTTAAAGACAAACTGAGTGTTGGTGTCACAGAGTCTTTAATTGCAGCTGGCTGCTCTAAGCTTTCTCTTAGTGTGACTGTCACATCCTTCTAATACCATGCATTCTTAAAGTGTTTTTGTGCCAAAGCTCTTTATAAGATATGCCTTTGTAAAGTGCAACCGTTCCTGTACGTTTCAGGAGCAGTAAAAACCACATTCAATTAGAATAGAGGTTCATGCATTCCTGTACATGATGAAACAAGGAGAAATTGTTTGGCAGCATTTGTTCGGAATCAACATTGGCACAGACATTTCTGAAGTGCCTATGGTAATTTAACAAACAGTGTAGGAAGCCATAGACTCATAGAAGTGGTTAGGTTGGAAGTGTATTTCATGGCTGGATTCTTTTTCCTGCATGATAGAGGGTGAATTTTCAGAGCCCTTGCTGACAGCCAAGTTGGATGAAGAGCTGGATGGTTCTGCCATCTCTACAGATACACAAGCCAAGCGTAATCTACTCTAATGAAGTGTGAAAGGTCTCTAAGCCTTCTTCATGGTATCAACATCCTTTTTAGGTTTTGATTTAACTATTTTGAATTTACTAGGTAATTCCACTTCCTGAGTGTTAGGAAGGAGAGTGTCTGAAGAGATAGTTAATAATGCAGCATTATAAGGAGGACTGGGGAGCAATGGTGAGGAACCCAAAACACTCACTGGTATTATCAGAAAAGCTTCCATTTTCTTTTATGTCCTTACAGAGAATCAAATTTCTCCTTCTGAACTCACTGAATACTTCATAACATTTTATTAAAACATCTTGGAAGCAAGGGCCCTTCTCCTTTAAAAAGGATTGCATAAGAGAAAGAGCCAGCAAAGGAGGCTGCAGTGTTTAATAGTTCAGTCCTCAAGCCACTGAATTTCCCAGCAGCTCGTGCAGCCTTCCTATAGATTTGCTTGTCCTACAGCAAGTCATGAGCACAGAGAAACCTGGAAGAAATACCTGCAGCATCTCCATGCCTAGAGCACTGTGCAAGCAAAATCTAGTTTTACTTTAAGGACAGTCACAGACAAATGGAAAGAAAATCCCTTCCATATTTGTTGCTGGCTGCAGAGGACTGTGAGTTTGCTTTGTATGGCTGCAGGGCAGGGACAGCCACAGTGTCACCAGCCTGGTCACCTCTGGTGCTAAATAGGGGATTGCACCTCCCTTAACCCTCTCCTTCAGGCAGATCTGCCCCTGAGCCCATGGTTTTGGCTGCTTCAGTGAAGTGCAGGGAGGATGGCTGGCGTTACTGGCGGGTGTTGTGCAGCGTGATGAAGCACCGATGTTCAGAAGTGGCCTAGTTCTAACAAGCTCCCCTGTCTTTGTATAATTGTACATTGTAGTTTGTATTTTTGCATCAAGATGCAGCGACTCACAGTGGACCTGGAGAAGAATGCAGCTGAGATGCCCCCAAAAGTGTTCAACCCACCATTTAACACCTGCCCAGGTAGGAGCACCAAGCAGCTCTCTGGACTTGGGAAGGGGGATGTCATTAAGGTGTTAAAAATGTCAGCAGTTGGATATGATGTCCAGCACTGATTGTGTGCCATTTGAGGGAACAGACCACATTTGTTATTTTACTTTCATGTTTGTCAGTCAGCTGTGCTGCCACACCAGCTGCTAAGCTGGGTACTGAGCAGAGGGAAAAGTGTGGGGGGTAAACTGAGGTGTAAAAGGAATTGAACTACCTCTGTTTCTGCAATGGGTCCACATCCTGTCTGTCAAGCATCTCCACTGTTTTCTCTGCCTATTCATTGCCACCTAAGAGCAATGTGGTGATCTCAGGGGGTAGGGTTGGTAAGAGCGGTACAGATCCTGAGTTTCCTCTGGCTTCTGCTGCAGAGAAGGTGTCCCAGTAGCTGCTGGTAGCCAGGGGCAGAATTTGTATCTCAGTTTCTCCAGACCTTTGAGAAGACCTCAAGGGAACTGATCTCCCACTCACTGACTCTGATTAAGTGTGTCATTGACCTTAGATATGAACGTAGAAATGTTTTCCTGGTCATGGAATAGATATTTTATTATTTTCATGTGTATTCAGCTGGGATAGACTTGAAAGAGAAGCTTTTGTGAGCCCTAGTTTGGTGCTGTAGCCACCTGACCATACTCAAGAGTTTTGATTTATTGTCTGTCATTCAAGAACTTTCAACCTCAGCATCTTGTATGAGCATCTCAAAGGTATTAAAGAAACCCCCTCAGCTACACTGGAGAGTCCTTGAGCATCCCCTGTTTGCAAAGCCTTTCTGGTCCATGCAGTGGTGTGATGCTGCAATAATGGGGCAATTGACAGACGTCTCCTTCTACAACGAGGAAAACCAGACAGCTCTTGAGTGAAGGAGAAGAAAAGCTGCTCTGATCCACTTCTCAGTGTCTCCAACCATTTGGTCATCTCTTTCACTTCTTGCAAAGCATCTCAGCATTCAGGCAGAACCCATCTGGTGACCTGCAGAGATTCCCATTGATTTTAATGGGGTTTTGCGCAAGTCAAAGTTTCACTCAAGTGTTTCCAAGCAATTTTCGCCTGGAGAGAGGCTCCTCACTGCTGTTGCAGTGGGGATTTGTCACTTTTTAGCTCTGCATACATAAAGTTGAGTAACTTGCCCTCCAGAAGCTGAGTTTTCTCCTTTCTGTTTGCATTCCTAGGGAAAGATGTCATTCTTGAAAGTGCCCAGCAGTTCCTCATCGATCGTCAGTCCATCTTTGGAAATGACCTCATCAGCTTGCCTGAAAGTTCATCACTTTATGTTCCACCTGAAAATATGGCTTCCTACATGTCCTCTGTGGGTGTCCAAGGGGACATCCCTTTAAACCTGAGCTCTTCAACAGACAGCAGCCAGTGATTTTGCTTCCAAGAAACATCATCTCCCTCCCACCCATCCAAGCATCCACAGGTTTGAATGTAAAGAAACAAAAGTGACTCAGAAACCCATAAGAGAGTTTCTTTTTGTGCCCTTTTATTGGAGTAGATGGAAATGGTCAGTAGCTGTTGCATTACCCTCCCTGCACCTGGATTTCAGTGTTTTTAAAACAAAATACTGTTTCTGGTGCTTGCTCCTAGGGGGAGTGAGAAATTGGCAGGACTTTTTTCCTTGAAAAGGCTTTTAGAGATTTCAAATCTTCTGATAAAATTCAGGTGAGAAGTAGCTTGAAAGTCCATCTGGGTGTTCATAAAATAATGACCCTGACTAGTGTCTGCAATGGCAGACTGTTGGATTTTATAGGGGCAACACAGGTTAGCTAAGATGCCTGAGCCTTCTTGATGCTGTTCTTTAAATAGGAAAATAGCTCTTCGTGCCAGTGCAATGCTCTAAAAATAATTTTTATCAATTTTCTGGGTTTGATAGGATGCATCTCTGCCTCTCCCTTATCCTCCTAGGGCAAGTAGGAAACAGAAGATCTCTCAGGGTGTACAGAAGATCATTTTCTGAGTGACCCCCCGCCACAAGACTGTGTCTCGGGCTCTCAGGGGAGCTACAGACCATCATAGGCCACAAAACATCCCATGCTGAGTTGAAAGCGTTTGTTGTTTGGAATTTGTTTTGCTCCAAATTTCTTTTCTCTTAGATAAAGGCAGGGCACTCCATACTTAAAATATAAAAAAGGGATAGACTCTTCTGCAAATGCAATTTTTCATGTGCAGAGAGGACTGAGGGAGCACACTCTGGATTTTGGTGCTGGCTAAGTATTCCATGTCCAGTCCAATGGTTTTTTCCCTTGGCTTTGACCTGTTCTATTTCCTCCGAAGATGTGCCTGTTGGTTTAGTGATGTATAAAATCTGATTAGACAGTTTAATTGATTGGATCCCCTTTTTAGAAGGACTCTCAGCTGCTCAGTGTAGGAGAGAGGCAGAAGGGTTAGTCCACCATGTCCCACAAACTTTTCTTCTGTCCTTTGTGCATCTGAGACCAGCCTCAAAGGTTGAACTAATCTTCCCTTTCCATGTGGTTTCTGAAAACTGAGTTTCTCAACAAAGCAGAGCTTTGTTTTTTATGCTGTAGTTCTAATGAGAACATATTATTTATCTCAATATCCTGTACCTGAGCTGCTTTTCCTTAGGAAAGCTACTCAAATGCAGTAGAACAGACCCAGGAAATTTAATTAACTCAGGCTTCGTAAGGGCTTAGACAGGGAGGTGTAAGCTGTGCCAGTATCGTTTGAAGAAATGCTCTGCTGGCTTTCATTGCCATGACAATTCCCAGTTATAAACCGTATTTCTGAGCATCCACACCAAAGTGCAGCCAATCAATCAGATGAGTGCAGGCTCAAAATCTCAATAAGATGAGCATGTTTTAAATGGACCTTCCTGTCACAGCCCTTTCCTCCATCCATTTATCACTGTGTGAACACATGTGTTAGTTCAGAAACATTCACTTTTGAGCACATTTTCCTCCAGCTGATTCCTGTGTACTGGGAGCTCTGTCATTGCCTTGGTGGTGCAGTCTGTGCACAGTGAGGTTGTGAGAGCTTCTGAATTAATCCCAGCCACTGTTTTTGTGCTCAGGATAAGGGACAATTCTGGCAGCCCCCATTGGCCTTGTATTTAGATGATGCGCTTGAGTGTATCCTGGACAAGGGTTTCCTTTTTGACAGATTTGTGGTCAGGAAGTTTACCTATATCAGCCAATTTGCCACTCTATTTTGCCATTTCCAGCAATGGAAAGTTGTTGAGTTGCACTCTGTTTAATTCTTTTCTCATTGGTAATTGAAAAATGTCTGGTGTCTCCTGACACTCGACAGCAGATGTTCAAGATTTACATCCTTCTCTGAACTTCCACACTCTAGGCTGCTCAAGTGTTAACACTGAATGTATTGATCCAACAAGGTATTTAAGCACATGCTTAACTTCAAGCTCCTGAGGAGTTTTCCCATATTTTTATGAAGCCTGTCACGTGCTTGAGGTTGGGTGTACGCTTCAGTGTCTTCCTGGATTGTCTGGTTGGGGCTGAGCAATGAACCACCCTCAAGAGCTGCCTGTGGGCAGACCCAGGTGCAGCTCGGCCAAGGGTCTGACACATCTCGGGCTGCAGCATTTGACAGTGCAAGCACAGCCTGAGCTCACAGTGAGCAGCTGCTCAGGAGGGTTCTTGGGGTTTGCTTTAGGCTTTTTGCTGTACTATAAACATGAGATTGGAACTTGATGGTGAGAGAGGGACCTCCAGGAAGAGAATTTGGGAGCCACTCCTGTGAAGAACCAAGCTCATGTTCCTCGGCTTTTTACATTGTTAATTTTACTTGAAGGTGATGTGCTGAGACTGCGTTTCTGCACTATGCTGTACATTTGTAAAGTTTTACAGAAAACACTAATTAAACATGTTTCCTTTTTCTCATTTAGTCCTGCTTTGGCACTTCTCTCACTTCTTTCACCTACCCGTTGCTCCTTTTCTCCTTCTCAAGTCCTCACTGACAAGTGAAAACCTCTTCTAAACATCAAGGCGATTCCCCTGTGAGCTCATGTAGGGCCTGCGGTGGGTTGTGGTCACTGTGAACACACAGGAGCTGGAGAGACCTCACATGTAAAGTGTGGCAAAGTAAACACAGCTCAGAAAGCTGCTGAATTCTTCAAACTAAAATGCTTGTCAGGGTGGGTATATCTGGTAAAATCAGGATCAGAGTAAAGGAATCTATAGTTCTTGAAACTACTTGATTTTTTTTCTCCCCATGTATCCTATTTTTCTTGCTTTCAGTGATACTAGAGCTCAAACTTCACTCTTGGAATTACTTTTTTATGTTTACAAACATAATGTGGTCCTTCCTTGTTTCTAGTATAGTAAGAGGGTATTGGGATAGGTACTAAAACACAGCACAGAAAATGCACAACCCAAAGCCCTCAAAGTAGTCCTTATCCAGCTTTCTGCCAGAAAAGGAAGCAGGTACTTTTTAGAATGGAGCTCACACAGGTTGCTGGCAGCATTTGCAGCTTTCTGAAGCACCCTGTGCTGGTGCTTTCAGACAAGCCTGTTCTCCACAGGCCTTTGGCTCACCCTCCTGCCCTGTTCTGGAGGCCAAGGATTTTACCAGTGCATTTTTAATTCACGGAAAATGGCTGAAATTTAAAGGAATTGCATTGTCTTCCCTGAGGGCTTTTACAATTATTTTGTGTTACAGTGAGGTCTGATTCTCTTGCCACCAGATGGCACCTAAGCCCAGCTAATTGGAAATACATCTTTTCAACAAGCCCTTAGTAGTATTTAATTTTTTTTAAATGTGCACATCTACAAGACCTGTTCAGTTCTATTTATTATGAATTACTAAGGATTTATAGAAACATGAAAAAAGACATCCACCTAAATTTGGGTATGGTGCAATGAAGAGAGGTCTCTTAGGGCTTAGGCTGTTCCTGATGTTGTGGTTGGTTGTTGCATCACAAAAACATTGCCAGCCCTGGATGATGAGGCCAACTCTCTTAAGCTGTGCTTGAACAGTGTGCAGTTATTTTAGCTGACCAGCAGAGCCACTCCTGTGTTAGGAGGATGAGGGCTGTCACTACCCTAGCAGAATTAGCCAAGAGTTGTTGGTTTCCCTCAACTCTCTGTCTGCAGTGTTGCAGAGGATGCACTGCTCTCAAGCCACTTCCACTTCCTTGAGTTTTATCCTCTACCTCAGAAGGGGGAGAAGGAAAGGGAACAAAAAGGGGAGGGAAGAAGAGAGAACCTGGCAGGCGCTTTGCTGCTGTTGTTTTCCATTTCCCTTTGGCACAAGATCCCTACCACTGTGACGTGAGAGAGGCTAGTGAAAAAAGAATCCCATTAATTGGCTATTTACACCAAAGCTGTGCTTCTGCCACTACTGACTGACCGGTTATTTTTTGGTTATATTGAAAGTCCAGATCTTGAGGCACATCTCACAATGAAAAACAATCAAAGTGGCAGGTATAAGTGTACCCTTCATCACAGACTGCCCTAAAAGGTAAAACCAGATTTTCCATGCATAGATGCTATTTCTGCATTTGTTTTGGCATAAACAATCATGATGTCAATGCATATTAGACCTGTAAAATATCCTAACAAGAAACAATCTTCATTTGCCTTTGGAGTCCATCTGGCATGACATACACTGGTGTGGAGTTAAAATATAAAATATCAATTTAAAATATATGAGGTTACAAGTAGAATCTTTATTTAGTTCAAATGACAGATACATGTTACATTATGCATTGAAACTGCATCTGTCCCTGAGATATAAACATTTAACTAGTAATTTCTAGAAGGATGCAAAGGCGCAAATAACACAAGGATTTTAACCTCAAAACAGTAGTTTGCAAAGTAGTGAACAGCCAGCTGCCCTGAGGAACTTGGAGCTGAGGGCACTGGGGTTTTGTATCATAGGTCAGTTTTATCTAATGGTCCCATTGCTGGGCTCCATATTTTGGGAATAATCCCATGCAGTCATCCAGGTGTTGCGCTCCGGATTTGGGCTGTTTTTTTCAAAGTGATTAATCCAACCCAGTCCCACTGTCCTTGTCACTTTGTGCTTTCTGAGAACATCCTTCACCCTCAGCCAGCCCCTGTGCTTCTCCATCCCTGCCATTCCCTGTTAAATGCACAAAGGTAAAAGACAAATAAAACTCAGTGGTGGTCTTTAATATTGAAAAAAGAGATGTAGAGCCCAGTCCTTAAAAACCATTTAAATGAAGCTCAGCAAAAAATCCCTTGTAGAAAAAGAGAAAATAACATTTTAATTCCTAATTTATTAGGATTCCCACATAAAAAAAAGGAAGAGGCGATTGTAACAAACGATTTTCAACAAGAGCTGAATAGATCCTTATTGTTAGTGCGTAGGTGCCACCCACCTGTTTCTCTGTGATTAATAATGTCACTGTAATCTTACCATTCTCTTCCCATGGGCTTGGGTCATCCAAGAGATGGCAGACTGGTGACAACAGCAGATGATCCGTGGGCTCAGTGATCACCTCTTGTATCAGGGGTTTCAAGGGGGCTGCTTCTTTATCTTTGATCTCCAGGTATTTTCCTGAATTAGCAGGCTCTGTAAAAAAGCTTTCAAAAAGGGGTCTTAAGTGCTCCTCTTCATGCTCTTTGTGGTTCTTACACACGTTTGAAAAAATTCCTGTTGGAACTTCTTCTGCTGAATTCTCAAACATGCTTTTATTGTTTTCCTCTAATGCAGAATCGCTGTCATTTGTCACTTCAGAAATTATTTCAATCTTTGGGTGATAGTCCTGCTGTAAAGGTAGAAAATGTAATTGAAAATATATTATTCTTAGATATGAAAGCCAAAGGATGGGTAAATATTGCTTGGATCCATGTAAGTTGTCAGCTTTGACGTGTTGTTCTCCTGAAATGTATGGAAATGTGCTTCACCCATAGCCCTGCTGCTTTATGGACAACTCTTAGGTGAACTATTTCTCAGGTGTCAGTGATGAACTGACCATAAAGAGTTCATAAGACCTATTTCAGCAATTCAGCAATGTGTGGGCTGCATTCTATTACTTTATTCCAAACCTGACTAACATCTTCATCTGTCTTCAGCTGAGAACTGAGCACCCCCTGGAGCATGAGAGCTGCCAACACGCACTCCTTCACTAATCCTTGGTTTCTTTCCCTTGCCTTCTTTTGACTGGAGGCTTTGCTGGCCAAGACATTTTGCAATGCTGTTACGAGTCTGTGACCGAAGGACAAAATAAATTCCATGCCCTATGCTGACTGCAGGAAAAGTTGGCATTATCTTGGAGAGACTTGTAAGAACATGTACTGCACCAGCCCCTGTGTCCAGCAAGGTCAGTATGATTCTATAATCAACATGAGAATCAAAACTATGCTTTTAATCTTTGTTGTTTTCTTTTTTCCTCTTCTGTTTCTGTTTATAGGCTTTTGTCTAAAAGATTAATTTGAGCAAACCAAAATGGTAAGGTAGACAAGGACTGACCTGCAGGGGAGCAAAGGAATTTCAATCTCTCTGTGTTTTCAGTTGAAATGCCAGATTTTATTCAGCAGCAGGCAATTTGTTCTATCTATTCAGTCCTTTGCAGCATATTAGTACTGATAAGCTATATTTTAAGAATAATCTTCATTATAACACTACATACTACTGGGAAATTAAACTTATGTAACTGCTGCATTACTTGATCTTAGGTTTGCATTCTCCTATTTTTGCTATACAATAATATAAAAAAAATCATTTTTTTTTAAAAAAAGAGATTTAGAAGTGGATATGATATGCTGAAACCATCCATTTTAGTTAATAAACGCGTAACTGATTGCACCTCCCAAAGCAGCATTTCACAACTTAGATTATCCTCACTTTGCAAAACATTTGTAAATGTGCTTAGGGAAGCTTCACTACTGGAATTTATAAAAAGGTTACCTTTTGAGTGAAGATTTCCTCTTCTGGGGGAAATTCACTTACATCTACATCTTCTAAATCGGGCAGTTCCTGAAAACAATCACAGGTCATTAACCAGTGGGAAAAGCTTTTGTGACCCATGAAATACAACATCTCTGGCTCACTGGCAATCTTCTCCAAAGCAATGCCTGTCAGGGCACAAGGCCACAGCCAGCAGTACCACAATGTCATCCTCTCACAGGTCACAGTTTTCTGTGAAGCACATGTGGGAAAAGGAAAATTCACCTGTCTCCAGATACAGCAAACAGGAAGGAAATAGCCTTAACACCAGACTGAATGCTGTTTACTACTGTGCTGTGTGATTATGAAGAAAAAAAGGATAAAAAGCAAGGCATTAATAAGATTTTAAGAGTAAACATTGTTTCTATCAGCTGTTTCTTATCTATTCAATAGACTTAATCCCAGTTGCAACTCATCTTTATGGGTAAGAGCCAAATCCAGACCTGCAGTCTACCTGAAACTACTTATCAGTAAACTCTCTTAACTAAATACACCTAATAAAACATTTTACTGTGAATACGTGTAAAAAACCAACTTAGTAAAAAGTTATCCTGGTTTAGGTACATGGAATATAGTTCAAACACTGCCAAAGCATGTGCAACAATAAGAGCTTGTTTCTGCTTGACAAAGGGATGTCATAACCACTGTATTACAAATCCTCCTCCACTCTCCTCCCTTATATTACTCCTGAGACCATTTACAGAGTCAGGCTACAAATAAAGACAAGGGTGCTGCTCCAGAGCTCCTCACCATCGGCATCTCCACAGCCATTCCCTGCTATGTCAGCACTAAGACTCCTTGGAATATCTGCAATAACGTAAGTACTGGAGATTGTTTGTTGGGAGAAGCTCTTTCTATTACTAAACATCGTTGGAGAACAAAGTAGCAAAGAACACTGAAATGTGCATTAGGGTGTTTGTTTTTTCTTTGGTAGAATTAAAATAGCCACACTTTTGAGAAGTCTAAAGAAACCCCATGGATGTGTGCTGAAGAGATCTTTTTAGACTACATGAAAGTTTGTGTAAAGGAGCTTCCTATGGTGTCACAGAGCACCAGGGAAAAACAAACACTGAATCAATGAGATCTTCATATTATGGGTACCTACTGTATCACTACATATTTAAAGCCTTTATATCAGACCCTGCAAGATCTGCTTTTAAAACCAATATTGTATATACTTTGAATTGCTGCCAGTTCTCTCCACTATGTTTTTTAAACCTATTATTAGAAACAGCCAAACAGAAGAGGCAGCAGCAAACCCTCTACAGAAGCAGTGGGTTGAGCCCTTCAATAACATGGAATTTTTTCCTGGGAAATTAAGAGCATGGCAAAGATATCAGACTTTTCTGCCAGTAGTTAACAGTGGCACTATAAGGTATCAAAGAGTATATTAAGTGCTCTGGGAAATCATAAGCACAGAAGTTTGTTATTGGTGGTTATGTCATAGTCTGACACTGCCAGTTTAGCAGCAGTGTCCTAGTTAGGACATATTGAACAGTTCTCCTTTAAAGTAAGGTTGTATTTTTCAGTGGTATCCATGTCCTCCCCAGGGTTAAATGTGGTAAACATGTTTACCACATGTTTAAATGTTGCATCATCAGATAGCAATCTTAGATAATGCAAGACCGTATTACAAATGTCAATTACTTTTTATATACCTGAGTAATGCAAATCCTGCTTTTCTTGGAAACAGATTTCAAAGTTCTATTTTCAAAATTAATTTATAATATCTGATACTGCTAGGTAACATTTACAATGATGGGGTTGCTATTTCTTCCTTATGCTTTTTCTGCAATAGTTCACATTTTCAACTGCGTATTTCAATTGAGTTTTGCTTGAGAGGAAAAATGTATCTACTAGATTCTTTTTGATGTGTTTTGTCTTTGAGAACACTCATTAGCTTCTCCAGAGAAATCAAAGAGACAGAAGGTCAACTTTAGGTGATTTATATGACAAAAGCATTTATAGGACAAAAATTTTAAGGACAAAATAAACTTTGGAAGCCATGGTATATTCTTTATATATGGTACACTGGAAAGAATGAATATCCCAGCAACTTGACTTTTTGCATTTTTTTATTTCTTTCCTTTTACTTTTCCTAATAGCAGACCTTTCTTAAGAACCTGGCCATATATTTTTATTAGCCAGGATGTTACAAGAATAACTTTGAAGACAATACCCACATGTACACTTCTCAAAATCTGAATCCAATACATACATCAATATAAAGTTTCTCCAGTGTCTCCAGTTTGAACTGTTCAAGTTCAGCATATTCATCCCTTTCAGGAAGCATGGCCCCGTCAGTGGCTGCCTTCTGGCTTGGTAGATCTGAAGAGCAAACAATAGACAGTTGCAGAGAACTGAATAAAATGATTTCTATATTGCAAGAGCAAGCACTGCAAAACCAAACTGCTGTGGAGCTGACTACTACTGCAGAGTTCACAGCTCAATCCAGCACTTTTGTCTTTCCATCATATTCTTGGTCTCTCTTGTATCTTCCAGTGTATAAACTAATAATTGTGTTTGGCAATAATGTATTCCACAGCCTACAAAAGCATTTTTCCATGTGTGAAGGCACAAAACCACCTCTGGAGGGATTCTTTTGGCAAGACAGACTGCACAGTTTATGTGGGACCAAGGGAAGCCTGTGAGCTATCCTGTCCTGTCACTAAACCTGACATGTTGGAGAAGTGCATTTCCACCTTTAGGGTGCAGAAGGTGCAGGTTAAGCCCTCAGAATGTTTTTATTTGTTGTATTAATATTTTATCAAGTATTGCTTAATATTCCCCTAGCTGCTGTGGAAATCTAATGGAATGTTCTTATCTACAAGTCAGTTGGTTTGAGCCATGGCAGAGGTGGTGCTACACTAAGATAGAGTTTGGCTCATCATCTCTGCATCCTCAGTTTGGTTTGGTTGTTCACTGTACGTTACCGTCTGTCTCCTTGTTGAAATTCATGCATTTGTAAGAGTCTGGATCCTGCACATCCTCTTGAACTCCAGCAGGAATATTTCCAGATGTGAAATCTGTGTTATCTTCCCTATTTGGTAGAAGTGTTACCACTTCATCACTAACATCAGAAGCTTCATTTTTAAATTTCTCAGTCTTCTCTTGAGCTTCTTCTTCTTCTGATATATTTGAAGTCTCTAATGTATTAGAATTTCCATCACCATCTTTTGAATTTGCAGGTGCTCCTACAGAAGAAACAAGTTTGTTAAAATTGTTGAGTTAATCTACCATTGCTCATTCGAAATATCCAAACATTGCTACACTGGCCTAAAATACACACCAAAAGCTCCTACTTTGAGCAGCTATTTGTGGATAATATTAAAATTATTGTCTGGTACTTAGAGTTAACCTTGAAAAGACTCACAAGTCACTACATACTGAAATACATGCTTGAGGACTTTCATGGATCAGCAACAAGTGCTGGTTATCCTCTCCTTTGTGCAATTCACCTCCTTGCAGAAAAAGTTTTACTTGTTAGTCAGCTCAAAGATATATCAGATAGATTCCTCTACACATTCAAATTGAAGTGTCACAGACATCTTCCAAAATTTTAAGCACAAACCTTCTAGCATATCTGTTGTATCTCCATTTCCACATTCTGCACTTGTATCTCTTTCTTCCATGCACTTTTGTTTTTTCTCTTCCTCTGCTTTTTGCCTGATTGCTGCTAATGCATCAATGCTATCTTGGATTTTTTTTCTCTCTCTGGTTTCCCATTTTTCCCTTTCTGCTTTCTCAGCTTCAAGCCCTCCAACAGCCCAGGCTTCTGCACAGGCTCTAATGAAAATACAAAAGCTCACTGTAATACAGCTATAAGAGCCCATCTTTACAATGAGACAGAAATTTAAAACAGCTTGCAACAGCATAAAATAGCTGCAAGAAAAAAAAAAGCATTTAGCAGTGACAATCCCTTATGCAACAGGGATGAACGCATATCTCATCTTGCACACGGAACTGAAACAAAACAAATAAGGATATCCAAATGCTGGTGAATACACCACAAGAGATGGGTCTGATCTTGGCTTGGCTTTTCCAGACCTGCATTCAGTTTCTGTTGAAATCAGGATTTATCTCTGGTCTCCAGACTTGGCATAAGACAATTCTGTTCAAGAATTATTTTGTGAAAAATACATTGCTTTTTTCTAGGTATGTTGTAGAACTCTGTAGTATAATGCTCTTGTCCTCTAAGTCACCCACTTTCAATAAATTATACAGGTCAGTCCTCCTTTGCTTCCATGACAATTTTGACAAAAAATGGATGAGTGATCATTAGCATTTGATCTTTACTGCTGTGTAAGGAAGAAGGCTGTGTTTCTTACCTATCCTTCGGGAAAACTGGTCTGTCATCCAGATATGTTAGTTGTTTTAGTCGAACTGTAAGTGTTTTTCTGTAATTAGCAATTTTCTTTATCACCTCGTTTCCCATTAAATTCAGCACATGCTAGAGAAATAAGGGGAACAATTTTTAAAGTTGAGTAGCAGAAATCCCCAGTCTGGATATGCACTTTCCCTGTCATTTCAAAACCAAGAGCTGAATAAAGCATCATCAGTGCTACATGTAATCAAGAAATAACAAAATAAAATAATTGACACTGATACCTGTTCACTGAACTACCCAACAAAACCACTTCATGGGGGTTCACCCATACACATGATATGAACCCTCAGCTGTGTTTGGCTTACCAAATTAGGCATGGTCTCCAGAATAGTTACAATACTTGGATCACTTAGATTGTTGTGGGAAAGATCAAGAACACAAATACTTGGGCATTCTTGCAAGTGCTGGATGTCTTCCACTGTTCGTAACTTATTGTGAGCAATCTGCAGAGTCTGCAGGACTTTCAGACAAGCTGTCAGACAAACACAGTACAAGGAAAGGAAAGGTAAGAGTTGTTGCTTCACAGAGGGTTTCCTGGAGCAAGTAAAAAAATGCATTGTCAAACCAATTGTTTATATTGAATATAGAGCTTTTTTCTAAAGTTGTTTTTCTGCTATATGCATTTTTTGGCTAGGCTTCCAAAGTTGCTTTCTTCACCCCAGGTAAAACAGCTATTTGGTTTTTGGGATGGTGGTTATCTTCTATTCACATTTCAAATTAATTAGTTACACAAAAGCAAGAGATTGTTTCAAAATTTTCCAATGTATGCAAGTGGTAATGTAGAAAATTTGCTTTTTATATTCTGCTGAAGACAGAGTAAATCTTTCAGCAGGCATAAAAGATTCAGTAATTGTGTCTGCAACTGCCAAAGCAGATCTTAACTGTAAAGTAAATGGTGAAAACTGTATTGTCAGTCTGTCTGCAACACAGATAAGTACTGAGATGGTATTAAGAAGTGAGGAAAAGCTACATAAATATCCTAAATATCCACATGAAAGTAGTTCCTATGTATTTTCTGTTTTCTCTTCTATTTCATTTGCAAAATACATAGATTTGACTCCTCAACAGAAGCCCTGTGGATTTGGTATGGGATATTGTGCAAAATTCTAACAAACATGCATAAAAGATCCCTTGAAACTAGTGCCACTAATAATAGCTTAGTCAGAGCAGAGGAATATGGGCTTGCCCGAGGTTAAAGCATGCTGCACCAAGAGTTCTTACACAGGTTCTCGATGGTCTTAATGTAGTTGTTACTGATATTGAGGGAATCCAACTTTTGTAAGGGTTCAAGGTTTTCAATTTTCTCAATTAAATTGAGTTGCAAGTAGAGGCAACGCAACTCTGTCTGAGCCTCCAAATTCTCAATTTTTCTTAAGCCATTGCATTGCAGCCACAAACACTTCAATCCAGTATATTCTTCCAGATTCTCCAGGCGGTCAAATCCTGCAGAAAAAAGATGTTTTAAAATGAAATGGCAGTGGCTGAAAATGGGTCTTTGGAAGAATAAATTTCGAGCATACTGGTACTGGTTACTGCCAGTATTTCCACAGAATTAATGGTACCATTCCTGCCTCATAAAGGGCAAAACCAGGTTGGTACCTGTTCTGGTCTGTATCTCATGCAGCTCTTTAGATGCTAAGTAATGCATAGCAAAACCAAGGCCAAATGTAGAAGGTAGTATGTCCTATTCATTTGAAAGAATACTTAGGCTAACGACCAGCTAACTGCATCATGGAAAAACCTGCTCAAAGATCACAAGAGAATTTGTGTTCGTTCCAACACTTCTTTCAGTAGTGCTTGCAAACATGCAGCAAGTCTTTACTGTTCATTTTCTTGTTGACCATTTTTATTTGGCAGTAAAAACATTCTAAAAGCTGGAAAAAGGTCTTTATACAAACACACTTAGGGAAAAATACATATATTTTCCTCTGAATGCAACCCAGACCAGTATTTTAAGGCATTTTTCAGAGGCTACTGTTTTAGGAAAAAACCCCAAAAATGTGTCCCTTGATTCCCACTGATCCTTGGATTACTCCACAAAGTGAATTAGATATATAATCAGTTTATTTTTGTGCCTTCATATTGAGTAATTTTTGTTTCCCAATTCCAGTATTATATAAAATTAACTTATGCTTCTAATTTAAAAGAATTATGAGGTACCTTACTTCAGTGAGCCAGGAAATAGATTCTCTGCTAAAATGCTACTTGGAATGATAAATCTAAACAGCCAAGTCCTCATCTTACCTTTATAATGCAAGTAAAGCGTATCATTTAAGTATGGGGTCCAGTATAATTTCTGCTGTTTACAGATGTCCAGCAGAATCTTTTTTGTCATTCTGAAGTAGTAACAGGAAGCAGAAGCAAAACAAAAAATGTATTTCAGTGCACATTTTGAAATCTTTGCTTTCCTTATAGATTCCAATGCAACACAATTAATAGTTCTTTCATACGAGAGAAATAACTACAGTTTTCAAAACTGTATTGAAAATTAAAAAAGCAGTAGGGTTTTTTAGAGTGGTTTTTCATTTAATTTCTACCTGTTTGAAGTGAGTTACCAGGCCCTTCTGCTAAAAAACAGAGAGTACGTAGGACAATGGGTAGGGAATTAGAAAGTCCATCTTCTTGGAAAAGAGCAGTGTGATTCTGTGTTAGCTTCTGGTTCCTTCCTCTCCATTCTTTTCTCTGTTCCTTGTTGCTTTGGTATAGGACCTTTGGAGGCATAGCCAATATGCAACGTTTTTTTCAGACTAGAAAAATCAATATATCAACCCAACATTTTAATGAAATGCTGACTCTGAAACAGCACTCAGTAAAAGTTTTAATATGCAGCTGTGGCTGGCTGGGAATGCCACTAGGAATTAACACAATGTCTTGTCCCAGCTGATGCTGAGAAATGGTCAGATCTACTGGCAAAAGAGTCCCACAAGAGTCTGCACAATTTTCTGCAGATCCACTAAATACAGTGTATCATGGTGTAGTTTGCTACTGTGGCCATAAAAAGCCCAAATATCTGTATAGATGCTGGAAATACCACTAATTCCTGATTTATTGATTATTCTCAAGTTCATCTTCAAAATTCTTCTCCAGAGTTAAGATCAACAGGCAGAACAGCAAAACTCCCACTGACTTCAGTGATGCCAAGGTATAAATAAATGCAAGACAGCCACAAACAATGTATTACCTTACAGAGCCCTTCTTGTTTGCTGTCCTTTGATTGGATGAGCTGGTTACAGACTTGTCATCAGCATCTGATTTTTGTTCATTCTGTTGATCTGCTCTGGACATACAGTTGACAGCTTTCTCTTGAGTTGTAACATCTTTGTAAGTAAGAAAATGAGTTGCAATTTAACAGCAAGGGTGGGCAAAATGTGTTGTTGCCCATTACTTTAGAAAAATATTGAAGAGCACTTGAACGTGAATTTCAAGAGGGTAAGGATTTTAACTAAGATTTTTGATGACAATTTTAACGAAACAATGTTTTTAGAAGGCAAAGTAGTAAAATAAGTAGTGGCAAATTTAACTGTTGAAAGCTGCATTTTTTTTGGTTTGTTTTAGAACTGGAGGTCAGGTAATACCCATTAATGTACAGTGACAGTAATGTACTGGCACCAATGTTCTTAGACATCTACTATGTATTACGTTTAATTAACACTAATTTCAGTTTAACAAGACTCTTAACTTCACATGTAAAGATACTACAGTAATGGCGTATCTGAGTCATCCCAAGCACTGTCTGTTCATTTAGCTCTTCTACAAATTTACCCTTTTGCACTCCTTGGGAGGTGTCTGCAGAGCTATAGTCTTTACACTGGCTTTGATCAATTGTAATTTCAATATTCTTCTTTTCAGATTCTTGCTCTGGACCTTCTAGTTGCACTTGTAGTCTGTACACTTAAAAAGAGACAGTACAAACAAGATGATTGTACCAGCTCACTCAAATATGATTGCAATTGAAACATAATAGGACATATTTCATAGGATATATTTAATAGGACATATTTAGTAGGACATATTTAACAGGACATATTTAGTAAGACAAGAGGCAACGGTGGTCTGTGACTTAGTGGTCAGGCCAACTACACCGGAAAAAGCACTCTCCAGCAAGGGGGAAGTAAGGAAACAGAGGGAATAGTAAAGGCGGCACAGGAAGCCTGAGACGCCTCAGTCACGGCAGGATTTGCAGTGACTTTGCCGGGAGGAAGCAGAGACTCGCCCTGCACCCAGGTGAGCAGTGACAGGGCTGGTATTCGCAGGGTGTTGGCTAGAGCCCCCCGGCCGGAGCGGGTGCTGCGGGCCCAGCGGGGCTCACCTGTGGGGGCGGCTCCGCCGCCGGGCCCGGCCCGCACCGCGCCCTCCCCCGCGGGGTCCCGGCCCACAGCGGCCGCCTCCATTCCGGCATCCCCCGGGGCAGGCACAGCGCCCTCGGGGTTCAGGCGGCGGGCGAGGCGCGGAGCGGAGCGAGCGGGGCCGCCTCAGCCTCAGCCGGTCCTGCCCGTGTCTCTGTCTGCGTCCGTGTCC
>WBMV01000309.1:418239-453269 GCA_013396655.1 Campylorhamphus procurvoides
GGGACCGGCCCGGCCCCGCGGGTGAGGAGGAGGAGGTGAAGGGGGTGTGTGAGGGAGCCACAGGGACCGGCCCGGCCCCGCGGGTGAGGAGGAGGAGGTGAAGGGGGTGTGTGAGGGAGCCACAGGGACCGGCCCGGCCCCGCGGGTGAGAAGCCGGGCGTGTCACGGTCACAGGTGGGTCCCCTCCGCTCCATCCCGGCCCGCGGGTGTTCCAGCGCCGGGCCCGGAGCTCACTGTCCCTCCTGCTCCCTGCGGATCGGGTGCTGCGCAGGGGGCGGCGGTGCTGGGCTTTGTGCTTGGTTTACAAATGTATTGGCTAGTAAAAGCATAGCAGGCGGTGTGGCCGAGGCCCGCACCGTGCCGTGGGGCAGGGCAGGGGTAGGGGTGGTGCTTTGCGGTACCACTGGGGCTGAAGTTGTGTCTCTGAGCTTGCTTTGCCTCTCATGGGGCTTTCTGTCCTTGAAAGAGCTGGTTGTTTCTTTGTGTCTCAGCTCGCTCCTGGTGGTTAACCTTGCCTCTCCTGTAGGTAGTTCTTCATCTCCCAAAATTCGTTGTTACATGTTGAGTTTCTCCTCAATTCTTGTTGTGTTTACAGTGTCATTGATCAGTGTCATTGCAGTATAACTGATGCGTACCTAAACCCTAGACCAAGAGCTAATCAGTACCTAAACCTGTGGGGATGATCAGAAGTGATACCCAAATTTTAGGAGGCTGACTTGTGGCATCTCTGCATGAACACAGTGCTCAGACTGTAACATGTTGAATCTCAAAGGTTGTTCGTTCAGTCTGAAAAGTTTACATGGCCCAAGAGCCGATTGTCATTGCCTGTGTCTCTCTATTTTTCAGGCTTGTCATCACCATGGCAGCAGTGGATCGTTTCTCCCTGTTGTACAGAGAAATCAGTCGTTCCTGCAATTTCTACATGGAAGCCCTGGCTATTGTTGGAGCCTGGTACACAGTCAGAAAGTGTCTGTCTCTGGCGTTTGACACTTACAGCGTGCTTAGGTTGCATGTTATTCCCAAGCTGGGCGGTGAGGTTAATCTCGTCAAGAAGTATGGAAAATGGGCTGTGGTCACTGGTAAGAGATGATGTGTCAATTTGCCTATGTTTCTGTAACATACTGTGCCAGTACTGAGAAACTTGGTAGCTTGTGCTGCTTGGTGAGGTTTATGACACAACCTGAGGCCTGTATTGCCTCTGCTTGCAGGTTAATCTGCTTGAGTGGCCCTTGTTTATTGCCTTACTAAATTCAGTTCCTCAGGATATGGGCAAACTGAGTTGACTGACTGCTGAGAAGGAATCACAGTAATTTTCCCCAGAATTTGCAAGGTACACCTTGAACACCTGCAAGTTTAGACAGAGATGCAGACAAGATTCTTTTTTTGCTATGATGTTTTCTTATGTGCTCTAGTTCTTCACCAGAGTTTGAGTCCTGTACCTCTGACATTGCTGCCTTTCATTAAGGTTCTGCTTTGAGCTCTCCTTATCGTAGAAAATTTTAAAACTTGTGTGAGGGGGATTGCAGAAGGTGGCTGCTGACAACCTTGCCTTTAATGTTGTGGCTTTGAAATCAATGGATTCCATGCGACATGATCTCAGAAAAACGAATAAAGCTATAATTGAAAGAACTGTCAAAGTAGAAGGCTGGAGTTGCTCTATTTTTCATCGTGTTTATTCTGTTGTTATTTTCTTTTACAGGGAGCACAGATGGTGTTGGGAAGGCGTTTGCTGAAGAGCTGGCAAAACGTGGAGTCAACATCATCTTAGTCAGCCGAAACAAAGAGAAGCTGGAGGCTGTATCTAGAAGCATATCTGAAACATACAAGGTGGAAACAGATTTCATAGTGGCTGATTTCAGCAAGGGGCATGAGCCTTACCCAGCCATTAAGGAGGCTCTGAGAGACAGAGACATTGGTATTTTGGTGAATAATGTAGGGATCTTTCATGGCTACCCGGACTATTTTAGTAATCTGTCTGAGGATATCCTGTGGGACATCATCCACGTAAATATTGCTTCTGCTAGCATGATGACACATATTGTGCTGCAAGGCATGGTAAAGAAGAAGAGAGGGGCAATAGTGAACATTTCTTCTATATTCTGCTGTCAGCCGACACCCCTGTCAACAATCTATGGAGCCTCTAAAGTAAGTTGGTATGTAATTAATGGTATGCACTGGAAAGTACATTTTAGGTTGGTTGTTTTTATGGGTATTTAAAAACACATTCAGTAAGGATATCAAAATACTTGAAGGTTTTCTAGGGATTTGTTTAAATATTGGAAGTGAATGATACATGTATTATGGAGTAAACTCTTCATCCTTACCAGTGCTGGGCTTGAAGCAAAGTCAGTGCTCTTTGATTTTGTATGAACTGTGGCATAACAGTAGTTCTAGGAGAAATGTTGACTTTCTTAGATGCACAAAGGAGAGTGGCAGAATTTAATCTCTCTCTTACTTAGCTGAACTGTGCAGGCATACCTCAAGCCTCTTGCACACCAGCATTTGGTAGCAAGAGGGGCTATACTCATGCTTAAGCCACCATTGTGACAAGGTCTGTGGCCAAATCAGGCCACTGCTTCACCTAACACCAAGGGGTAGAAGGCTTCTTACACCATTGTACCATAATTAAGGAGAAGTGAAAAGAACTTTCTCCCCCATAATTATCCCTCCTGAGAAGGTCCAGTCAGTAAAGAATAGGATAGGGCAGTTGGGTGATGCTGGAAGTATGAATGCTCGTGGGGATGTGGATTCACCCTGGATGACATGCTGCTGAATCCAGAAAAGCTGCTGAGATTGTAGAAGAATCTTGCCTAGATCTTGTGTTTAAACACAAGTGGTTATTGCTCCCAGCTGTCTGTGGTTGCCATCTGCTGTGGCCTAGCTTTTGTGAGTATTTCCTTTTGCCTGGAGCAAAACCAGCTCTTACTGTTATGGTCCAGTGTCCCTGTACGTTCCCTGTGGGGCCTGCAACTGAGCCAGTTGCATAAGGGAGAGCATTGGCATGGTAAAAAGCATAATTCCACCTCACAGGATCTGCTTCTTACTGGCCTTTTCCTTTTCTGGCACAAAAACCACCTTGTTGCTGACAAGGCTGGTTTGTCCTGTTCACACCCTCTGCACCTGTACTGTTACCATGCTCATGGTCAGCAAAGCACCCACGGCTTTTGCAAATTGTTTGAGTCATTAACCATTACCATTTCAGTCTCTCACACTCCCCTAAGGTGTCAAATTCCCATGTAAGATGTTCTTTAGTGTGGAAACTGGTTTAGAATTCCTTTTCCTGTACAGAGTATCTGACCCATTGATGATGCTAAGTGTGTGTAGAACTGCACTCTGAACTAAAACAATTAAAAGGCTTGAATGAAAAAGGAAGGAAAAACCCCAAATATACCAAAGTTTCGTCATTTAGCTGGCATCATTAATTCAATTCCTAGATCAATAATCCAGTTTTAAACCTGACCTCAGAACACAGAAGTAAGAACAAGCTGCTTTAGTGTTCTAAGGCTCTTTGTGCATTAACAATGCATAGTGTTTGAAGTGATTGCTTTAGTTTTTGTAAATCACTTGTGAGAGCATTTGCACAAGATGCTTTCTCAACAAAGTGTTGGAAGAGCCTTTTTTAGGCCATTTGGGTGCAGAAATACATTTGCTGACAGGCTGCTCTGTAAAATGCCCTTTCTTGGGGATAGCTGGCTGTGTGTCACGGCAGTAGCAGCAGCAGCAGCATGGCATCAACGTTCCTGCCCTGATAAGACTGAGCCAGGCTCATTTTTCTGTCTGATTCCAGCAGCCCCAGTTATCAGTCTTGTGCTTTTTTTTGTCATTCTGTAAAAGTAAAGTGAGCTAAAGGAGGTGATGCAGATACACATAAACAAGTGAATAATTTTGCATAAGGGCATCCCAGGAAGTACCTAACCTGGCTTCTGGGGAAGACAGTTGAATGCAAAATTCACCTGTAAATGTATTAAAGAATGGGACTTTATTTTGGCCTTCTGACCAGGTATCTTTTGCTTTAGAATGTCCTTGCAATGCCCCCAAACTAAACAAGGTGTTTGTTTTAGATGATGTAAATGTTTCTGTGTTGTGTTTAAGTAGAAATTGTCAGATTTTGTTGAGCAGTCACTTTGTCCTGCAAGTTACTATACTGTGGCAGGTTTATAGCAAACAAATAATACATGTAAATACGTGTTGGTAATACTTGTAAATACATATTTTTATACTGTTTTTTCAAGTTTTTATTTACTGAACCAATGTATAAAATATATTGCAGCTTTTCTGTAATTTTACTAAGACTCTGCCTTGAGATTTCATTGTTTGAAAAAAAAGGAAAGAAAAAACTGAAAAAAAAAGATGTCTCTCTTTGCTTTTGTCTTTCTAGAGCTATGTGGACTATTTCAGTAGAGCACTACATTATGAGTATGCCTCAAAAGGAATTTTTGTTCAGAGTCTAACCCCAAGCACAATTGCTACAAAATTTGTAGCATTCAGCAGCTCTCTGTCAAAGAGATCTATCTTTATTCCTACTGCTGAAGAGTATGCAAGTCATGCTGTTTCTACTCTTGGGTTATCCAAAAGGACTGCTGGTTACTGGAAGCATGCAATAATGGTAATGGAATTCATTCAGCTATTTTATGTTTGTCCTGTAGATCAGCTGTTTACTTTTTTAGGAGTCTGAATGAAAACTGCTCATTTTCTGAAAAAGTGCAATGTGTATTGTAGGACTTCAAGGCATTGTGTCATGTTTTCTCACTAGTTCTGCTTTAGAAAACTATGCTTAGGCATGCTTATTTTTAAGATGGGTGAATGAATGCAATTCCCACTTGAAATGCACAGCAAAAATGGGAAAGTGACAACTTTTTATTAATAAGCACAGAGTATCTCATTTCAGTATCTCATCTCAGGATGTTGCTGACTGGACAACTGTCTTCTGTGAACAGATACAGCTTTTTTCAGTCTTAATGTATTGTGTGTATTTCTGTGTTGGGGAAGAGTGGGTGCACAGGGTGGAATAACAGCAGGAAAACCCCCATACTTTTGTTCTAATCTGCCTGGAAGCAGGCTCTCCATTTATTAGGGTTTTCATTTTGGGGGGCAGATCGTTTTATGCACATTGGCCACATCTCATGTATCCTGCCTACTGGCTTCCTGTAGCATTAGGTTGATTAGAAGGAAGTGAAAAAGTGGAGTTTAGTCCAAAAGGAATAAAAGAGATGGGAAGGATTCTGGCAAGATGTAGCAATTACATCTGAAGCTTGCTGAAGCTGCTTTGGGATTTATTTGCAGAACTGTTCAGCTGTGGGTGCTACTTCCAAAATAGATTTACTTCCTGTGGGTTGAATTTAAAGCTCAGTTGCTGATGTTCAAGCAGGTTTTGCCTTGCTTTGGTAGTGATTTGAGGAACTGTTTTAATGGAACATATTGTAATCTGTCCCTTCATTTTATTCCGTTCTCATGTCTCCCTGTGGCTCTCCACAGTTCACGCTGGCTGAGCACCTGCCTGAATGGTTGTGGGCATGGAGTTCCCTGTACATCAGCAGCATTGTGCGCAAGCAAGCTTTGACATCCAAAGTGAAATAGGAGTATCCAGGTGTCCTGCGTGACGAGTGGTGTACTCTGATCAGTGCTGCAGAAATGCTTCATGAACCTTGGAGGACTCATTTTAACTTATTCATGTCTTGTTAAACAAGCTGTGTAATCTAGACAGCAGAGATCTGTATCCTGTCTGTATCCTTGTATTAAATTAACAGACAAAATGCTGATGTTCTTGCTGTTAATCTCTATCCACTTTCTCATCGAGGTAATTCGGCAGGAACAGGTGCAGTTTTACTTCTGACAGTAAGTGGCAATCTCTCACATGGTGCTACTTGATGCCCGCTTGTAAAGGTGACACAATTTGAGAATTCTCCAAATCCCCCGAAAACCACGCTGTTCAAAAAGACGGTCCCAGTCAACTGGGCGAAGCTGTGGGGAGGACCGGGAGCAGGCGGGGGTGTCGGGGGCAGGGAACTGAAGGCCGCGCGTTCACCCGTGCCCTGTAGAACTACGGGCTGTGTCTCCAGCCATGACTTGGGGTCATTCTTAGGGGAGATTTAACCCAGCACCTTCCACTGGAGCGGGACCGGAGCGAACCTCGGGCTGCGGGCACTGCTCCCGATCGCAGCGCGCATGCGCGGGCGCGGCTCTCGCGAGAGCCCTGTGGTAAACAGCGCACAAGATGGCGGCGGACCGGGCAGCGGCGGCGCGGTGAGCACGGCCGGGCCGGGATGGGATGGGAGGGCTGCGGCTCCCTCAGGGATGGGGGGGCGCGGGCCGGGAGCCGCCCTTCGCGGTGCTCACTGCCCCTCGTCTCGGGCTGCCTCGCCCGCCGGCTGTCACTTCCCCCCCGCCCTGCCCGGGTCGGTGCCCGGCCGGAGCGGCGCCGGGCACGGCAGCGCTGGGCTCGCTCCTTCGGCCGGGCCCCCGCAGAGCTCCCCGGGCGGTGCTGCCCGGCCCGGCCCCTGTGCGACCGTGATCCCTGCTCAATCCCTGTGCCTGCAACCGCTGTTCCCGATCCCTGTGTGCCCTCGATCCCTGTGTGCCCGATCCCTGTGCCCATGATCCCCGTGCCCGCTGTTCCTGTGCCCTATCCCCCCGCCCGATCCCTGTTCCCGATCGCTGTGCCCACCCCTGTTTTGGGAATAGCAGCGGGCTGCTCCCCGCGTAGCTGTTCCAGGGTATGGGGAAGTTGGCAAGTGTGAGCCCCGTCCAGCCCTTCACGATAAGGGTGTTGAACAGAGTAAACCTGTGGGCGTGCTGTTCCCTGGTTCTTCGTTCCCATCAAACTCCAACATTGTGCTTGCACACAACCTGTTATCAGTCATAGGGGTGTTTGCTTTGCTTATTTCTGTGGTTGTTTTATTTTATTGCTGTAAGGGTTATAAGCCAAGGAAGTGATAAGGCAGGCAGAGCTCGGCCAAGACTAGCAGTCAGTGTACTATAACTGTGTTGAGTTTAGGGATGAAGGGGACACTGTATAATCACAAGGAGTTCCTAGTGTGTCATGGTGTTATCAGTCAAGGAAAAACTTGATAATGCTAAATAAAATTAAATAAAAATGAAATAACAGCTGTCACATTCAGACTTGCTTTATTCTGTTCTTGTGCTATGAGGTCAGTCCATAATTACCCTAAATAGTGTGAATCCCCTAATAAGGCTTCTCCTTTCCCATCCTGGTCACAGCTGCAATGTACAGTTCTGTTCTCCTTCTCCAGGTGGTGTGACAAACCAGACACAAATGTTTCTCTTTGCTTATCTCTTAATGGCCTTTAATCTAGCAGTTGCTGGTTAAGAGTTTGGAATTTAAAAGAGTACTAGTATTGCAATTGTATATTTTTCTTGAGTGCATTATGCACTTTGGAACATAAAGGAAAGAGACTGTCCCTCTATGTGGAAAACACTTTCAACACATTAATTTAACTTCACATTATTGCATTCTGTAATTAGCCTTTGTTTTGCTCATGTTGTAGTAACACATGTCCCAGCTAAAAGAAATTTGAAATACGTTTTTCATGCTGATTTTCAAGCACAGGTGCTGCAAATTTGCCTCCTCTCGTATCTCTTGTCCTTACCAAGCCTTGCCATAGAATTTGAATCTGATTCTCATTCTGTAAAATGAAGTACTGTAGCACATTTTTTATTTGCCATGTTTCTGATTGGAAAAAAACATCATGTGTTTTTTTAAGTGGCCATGGACGCTCTTATTGTGTTAATACTTTATTTTTATTGACTGTTCTATTGTCAGGTGAACACCCCAGGCTTCCACATCTGCTCTGGTCTGAGCAAGGGAGAGAGTTGAGTGTTGCTAAAAAGTTATCAAATCAAACATGAACAACACTTTTCCTTATTATTTCTAAAATGACCTAGCAAGGGTGTCGGGTGGAGTTTTTTGAGATTTTTCAGACTGTACAGTTGAACAAACATGAATCTAATTATTTTCTATATTGCCCTGCCTTACAGGTTGGCTTGCAATCAGCGTTGCTGATTCTTCTAGGGAGTTAACTTTGCCATCAGAAATGGAGTACAGGACTCAGCTACCACATCCCGAGTGACCAAATTGCTTATTACAAAATGGAGAAGAAGCGTAGAAAGAAATGAGCCTGTTCATTAGGCTTGACCTGAAAAGACCATGAAATCTCTACTTATTCTGGACCCAGCTTTAAGAATATCCAGTTGATCAGCACGGTGAAAGCAACGTTTACTGAAACAAAAATGAACTAGTTTATAAAGAAGAAAATTGTGATTTGAATATATGGAATTATTGGAATGAAACCATTTTCTGCTATGACCATGAAGTTTGCAAACATCTGGTTTGTTCTGATTGTTATTTTACTCTGTGGCAAAAAACACTTTGGTACCAGACTAGGGAATTCCTCTCACGAGGCTCACATTTGTCCTGGATGTTCTCGCCTTACTTTGAAAGTGGAGTTCACTTCGACAGTCGTGGAGCATGGTAATAAAGAGTTAAGCAGTAAAAGAAATCCGTGTGAAGTTCAAGTGCTGGTTATTGATTTGTGATGTTTGTGCAGTTGTAACATTCAGGGTTTTTGTAGAAGAATAATCTGCTAAATTCTCTATATTCAAAAAGAGAAACTTTTTTGAAGGTTCTTTGTTTATCTGGAGGCAGCGTTCAAAGAACAGGAGAAGGGAGAGGGAAACAAAGAGGATGTTAAAAGTGGAAATGGAGTGTGAAGGCTCAGGTGGGCAGGTTTGTTGTGTTTTGACTTGGTGGTGTGGTTGAGGCTCTTTCATGAAATGTAACCACACAAGTGAGCATTGAAGGGGTGAGAAAGGCAAGAAGTCTCTCTGGATTTGTTAAAGAAAAAGTTTGGAAGTGATAATATGTGCATGGGAAAATTGCAGTTAATTGCAAAGGGAGCAGATGAAAGGCAAATTGAGGCAGATACCACTGTGCATAGCTCAATGTGGTGGTGTTTGCTGGGGCTGAGCCCACTCACAAATCACTGATGCAGATCAAGGACTGGACTATTGGGACTGGCTTCATTTTCTGTGTGTGCTGTAGTTGTTGTCAGTAGTTTGCACTAAAGCTCAGTACCATGCAGAGTTTTAAACCATACCTGTCAAGAAACACACTGATTTGGCAGATGTTTGTACTGCTGGATGTAGCAGTAAGTCAGTTCCCTCCCCTCTGCTCCTCTCACATCACTTCATCTCTCCATGATACTTAGAATTCTATCTTCTCTTAAAAAGTTATCATATTTTGCAGATTTCCTGATGCAACACCCCTCACTCATTCCTGCTGTGTAGTGCAGAAATAAATTGCAGATTTGTAAAAGCAACAAAAAAGTGCCTCAAATTATGATTATTTGTTCTGAATAAAGAAAAATTCAGACTTTGTGATGTGAATGCATGAAATAAGCTACGTAAACATCAGTTCTGATAAGTTGTGCTCTTGTTCCAGAGTATATTGTGGCTTTTAATGGATACTTCACAGCTAAAGCAAGAAGTAAATTCATTTCAAGTGCGCTAAAAAGTAGTGACATTGAGAACTGGAGGATTGTACCTCGCAACAACCCAGCCAGTGACTATCCTAGTGATTTTGAAGTGATTCAGATCAATGAGAAACAGAAAGATGGAGTACTCACACTGGAAGATCACCCAAACATCAAGCGTGTAACACCTCAGCGAAAGGTCTTCCGGTCACTCAAATATTTGGAGTGTAAGTAATTTTCTGTGTGGTTTCATGAGATCTGCTTTGGAAAGTGTTCGCAGCCTTATTTCAAACCATCGGCTTAGCATTACAGAAATGAGAAGTGTCCTGCAATTTTTCTCTAATTTACAGAAATCTATTCTTTTGCTTCGAACATTATCAGGGTCCTGTCACACCTTTGCTAAAGCATGGCAACGATTCCATCTGCAACACAGAAATGTTTCCTTTGCAGCAGTCAGTTACCTGACACTGTGGACCTCTGTATGCCTAGTAGATAAACCAGAAGCTTTTACTAATTTTGATTAGAGAAAATGGATACTCAGTAGTCTAAAACTTTGGTTATAACAGTATGATGTGTATATTTGCACAGAAATCAAATATTCTGTGGATTTCCTGATGTATTTTTTTTCATCCTAATGCTGCATAGCTGATCCAACGGTGCACTGCAACGAAACCAGATGGACTCAAAAATGGCAGTCATCCCGCCCCTTGAGAAGAGCAAGTCTTTCCTTAGGTTCTGGCTTCTGGCATGCAACAGGGAGACACTCAAGCAGGCGCTTGCTGAGAGCTATCCCTCGCCAAGTGGCTCAGACCCTGCAGGCAGATGTCCTCTGGCAGATGGGTTACACAGGTATGCTTTTGTTTGTGGGCTTAGAGCAATAATCTTGTTGGAAAAACAAGTGAAGTGTAAGGAGAGGCTCACTGACTCCTATGTGTTAATCTCTGATTGGATGCCAGATCCGGAAAGATTGAGAGGTAGTTTGGTTTGAAATGCATTGTATATTTATGGAGTGCTTGTCTGTGTGTGTACTGTATTTAGGAGAAATTGGTCATATTTATGATCTTTAGCTGAATTTCTGAATAGGAATATGAGTTTATTTAAGATCTGTAACTTACTGAGATTGTAAATCACACTCTACGGTAAAAAATCACACTCTACATTAAACAAAAGTTCTCTTTAATTTGATAGAATAGATTTACTGTGGAGCTGAATCAGAAAAAATGGTGCTTTTCTGTTAATAGGTGCCGGTGTAAGAGTAGCAGTGTTTGACACTGGTCTGAGTGAGAAACATCCACATTTCAAAAATGTAAAGGAGAGAACAAACTGGACTAATGAGAGAACATTGGATGATGGTGAGTTAGTGTGCAATTTTCCCACTATTCCTGACACTGGAGTACTGACACTGGAATTTGTGCTTGGTGCTGTGCTGCCAACATCTGTTAAAACCGTGTATGTTTAGATTTTAAGCTAAATTTTGCAGTGTCCCAAGCACTTTGTAGTTACATGAAATTCAGGAAAGAGTATTAAGGTTCCAGGAGAGTGTTGTATAAATCTCCTTTGAGTCATATGTGACACTCTTCATAGCTGTTGAAAAAGTCAGGGCAAGAAGATACTCTGCAGGTGTAAATACGTTGCCAGAGTAGGTGGCAGTGAAAGCAAACCCAAAAAGCTGTTTTCTTTTCCACTCCTTTTTATGTTCCTGTTTCACAATGAACACATATTTCCATACTTACGAGGGAGAGCATTTTACCTTCTTTACTGGTCAGTCCTAAACTGATCCGAATTTTGGCACCTTCATGGAAAGTTTTTCTATTCTGTATAATTGAACCTTTTATTTTCTGCAGTGTGTTTTTGTTCCTTTTTGTCACCACCAACTTGCCCTGACCATGTTCTTTCACAGGTTATTAACTTCATACAGTTTGGGTCAGTGAGTCAGTTGGTAATTTAATCTCTCTAGAGTTCAAGGTAGATGCTTATATTGCTCAGTCTTGTGTGCACCTCTGTAGTTCTATCACATGTAATATTTCTTCACATTGCAGCACCTGCTTTTGGTAGCTCTTTCTATTAGTTCTGTGCCCAGATAGTTTTTGGACAGGCAGATTTGGAGTACAAAAATACAGTGTAGGCAGTCCAATAAAGCAAAAGCTAAACTATCTTTTGAGGAGAGGAGAAGAAAGGTGTTTTCTTGTCTCATTGTTCATACTTAACAAAATGTGGTTATTGCAGAGTCAGGATAAAAATTCTTTTAAAAGTTTAACTACATTGACTTCGTGTGTTGCATTTTCCAAAATACTGTTTTTCTATCATGATTTCATTGGCAGCAATCAGGAGTGGATGGACCGGACAAGTTTCATTAGCTGGTTTTCTGGCTACCCAGGGTTGTAAATTCTGTCCCTGCTGAACCCAGTAGCAAAATAATATTCAAAAAGACTAGGACTCAACCCAATGTTTGTGTTTGTTGTAAAGTCTGATAAATTGATTGTGATTTGTAGGTGATACTTAGCACTACCAATCCTTGGCAATGTTTGTCTTCTAACATCTTATTTTGTTTCCTTCTCTTGGTGATAGGTTTAGGCCATGGGACTTTTGTAGCAGGTGTGATAGCCAGCATGAGAGAATGCCAGGGCTTTGCTCCAAATGCAGAACTGCACATTTTTAGAGTGTTCACCAATAATCAGGTACCTATTTTACATGTGTTTCTGCCTTCCCAGGTCAATGCTGTATTAATCCTGTCCTTTGGGAATATTGCATGCACTTGTAAATGCAGACATTGATAAGTAGGCAGGATAGAGATATTTGTAAAAGACTTGCCACAGGATTTCTTACAGTTTCCAAACCTGGTATATTTTTCAGAAATAATGTGTGGAAGTCTGATCTGTATAGTGTTGGAACAATCACTCAAACATACTGAGCACTAGAGATTTAAGGAGACCATTGTCACTTTTGTGCTTTATTTTGGTGTTGTTTCTGCTCTTGGTCTGAAGTCTGTATTGTCATGGGATCACTGGATTTTTTTCAATGATAACTTTTCCCCCCTCTTTCTTTACATAGGTCTCATATACATCTTGGTTTCTGGATGCCTTTAATTATGCAATTTTAAAGAAGATAGATGTATTGAATCTAAGTATTGGTGGGCCAGACTTCATGGATCATCCGTTTGTTGACAAAGTTAGTATGAGGAATTGAAGTGATCTTGGTGTTTGTATCCCTCACACAAATGCTGGACTTGCAGAGCTATTTGTTTGCATCTGGTCCTGCTGACAGTTTCTGTGGAGTCTTGTTTGCTGAGAGGAATTTTGTACAGTGTACAGACTTTTAGGAATATGTTTAAGGGATGGATTTTAAAAAACCCAAGCACAACTCAGATGTTCATAGAGCCATGGAAAATGCTCTTTTACAAAATGTTCTATGTACTTCTAGGAAGTGGCTCCCAAGCAGAAACTAAGAGGACCTTTAAAGAAGATGCTTAACAGAAATCCACCCTTGCTTTGTTTTTTTTTTAAATTTTTTCGTGGTTAATTTATTTCATGGTAAATAATATGTATGGCATGGATTTAGTGAATTTTTTGAACCACTTTGTTGAAGAACAAATAGGTTAAAAAGGTGCAGGTAGTTGATTCAGCTGTGTGGCAAAAGATTAGTTTCAAGTTAAAATGGAATTAGGTTTCTATCTTTGTAAATGTCATGGTTCCCTAAATTGTTGGTCTGGTCTTCAAAAACATTAAGGGAATTAATTTGCTTTTTGAAAAAGGATACAGTCTTTCTTTGTAAAGGATAATTAAGGGGTTTGAATCATACAAATTCTTTTTGGTTTTTTTTATGGTAACCTGCATTGGAATTTAGTTTGACAGTGACTTCACTGTACTCCCCAGAGTACTACCAGAGGGGATTCATAATAACTACTTGACTTTGGCATCTGGACTGCTTTGTTGTGGACAGGGGCTTTTCCTTTGGTGTAACATAAAAAGGTTCTGTCAGCAGTTGCTGTTGAGGCTGGGTTATTGGTCACATTTTCTTAGGAAAGTTCAGAGCTTGATACTGGACATACAGTGAGATGTATTTTGTGAGTCTCAAAAAGAAAGAGTTGTTGGACTAATCCTTCACTTATGTCAGGCCCCATGTAGCATATGTTTGTTAGAAAAGTCTTTTTTTGTGGTAGAACCTTGTGGTAAACATTAATTTTTGTAGGTTTGGGAACTGACTGCTAACAACGTCATCATGGTCTCTGCTATTGGCAACGACGGCCCTTTATATGGGTAAGTGTCAGTGACCACTTCAAAGAAAACCTACTGTGTTGTTACATGGTTTTGGAAGTAGTTGTGCTTGCTCAGGAAGTTTTCCCTCCTTTTTTACTGTAATCTGTTTATAGAAAGTGGCTAAAGTTAAACTCTTTTCAGTGTCCTTATTCCTTGCATTTTGTGAAGGACTTAGATAAATATTTTTCATTGAAGCAGTGAAAGGTCAATAAAAGAGAAATGGCAGTGCTTCTAGCTAACCTTCTGCTGTTAGTATGAACAGACATCTTTGGGTGCTGACCTTGGACTTAAGGAATATAGAAGGGATCAAGTAATAGCAATTTGTGGTGCATTTCTGAAATAAATACCTAAAAGTAGATTTTTTTTTTGTCTTCAGGGTACATGCTTTGGTAGTTGCTGAGTTAGTAACTGCCTGATAAGTTGCTCTCACTTGTGGAGTATAACTGTATCAGTTTAGGCCAAAATTTGTTTCTGTGGAAGGTAAAAAGAGTATCTGACAAAAACCTAGTGGCAGTGTGTCTGTTACCAAAATGGACTTAAAACTGTGTCTTGGTTTTTGGGCATTGTTTTATTATTATTTTATCTCCCAACTTGTTCTAGGACTCTCAACAATCCTGCTGACCAGATGGATGTGATTGGAGTAGGTGGCATTGACTTTGAAGATAATATAGCTCGCTTTTCATCTAGGGGAATGACCACTTGGGTAAGCTACTTTGACTGTGGCCAGCCACATTTGCAGCCAAAATAAGGGTCTTGGAAAGGCAGCCTTTTTCAAAGGGGTAATCCTGTGCAGATGGTATGTGTTGGAGAACCAATGAGAAAAGATTTCATCAGAGATCAGAATAATTAAATTGTAAATCTGTAAGCAAGAGGTTTAATGTTCTTTTCAGGGCTTCTCATCATTAATCCTGACCACTATATAAAATATTCAGTTCCTTTTGATTGATGGTGAGCACTTATCTCTGTGGTTAAACCTGCAGGTCTGCCCTTGTCCTTTAGTTTAAAATCTTAGGATTTCCAAATGCTACATGTAACATTGCACTCACTTACCTGTGGAACTGAGGTCGTGGTTGCTGCACACATGATTTCAGATGAGCTTGCATTGTGATCTTGATTTAGAGGAATATCACATGGTTTTGTTTGTGTAGCCAGGTAGTGATGTAGTTTCTCATTTTGTCAGTGGTTTCCTGCTCAGAGACTACTCAGCCGTAATGTTGAAATGTTGAGAACTTGTCATAAACAGCATGAGGCTTTCCTTAGGTTATTTGCTATCCTGTGATGCTGAACCTCAGCTAATTTAGGTGATAATTTTACTTCTAAATGACCCACAGTTACTTTAAATGCTCACATGAAGCAAGTAGTGTTCATTATACATTAGGGCAATAACCCATCTGTTTCCTTTCCCAGGAGCTGCCTGGAGGGTATGGTAGAGTGAAGCCTGACGTTGTTACTTATGGCTCTGGGGTGAGAGGTTCTGGTATGAAAGGTGGATGCCGCTCTCTCTCGGGGACAAGTGTGGCATCTCCTGTGGTGGCAGGTGCTGTTACTTTGTTAGTGAGGTAAGTCTTAAATAGGAATCTATAAAGATACTAATCAGGAGGGTCATAAAATGCTGTATAAAGGAATCCACCAGAACTAAATTGTATTGTAGGAAAACAAATGTGAACTATAAAATCACTGTTGTTCTGCCTGACATGTTACCTTGTCTGGCTACATTTAAGTTTCCTGGGAAAAACTCGAGAACTGTTTTGAATAATAGTTAAATCTTTGAGAATATAATTGGAAATAATAGTATTACAAAGCAATTTTTTCTCATTTTTTTAACCATTTGGAATTGCTGAGCTTATATCAATTGTGCTATGAAAGAGCAGGTGCCCAAGGTAGGCACCTGTAGCAGATAAGGACCTACATACTTGTAAATTTTATAGGTTTTTATGGGTAGGGTTTTATGGCTCTTTCCCAGTTGCATAAATCAGCTGTTTCAGATTAAAGAACTTGAAGTGGGAATTGCAAGTGTGTCCTTCGTGTTTGTCGTAGCTACATAAGGATAAAAAGAACTTTTATTTGAGAAACATACCAGAAACTCAAAGTCATCATCATATTTTCCCTCTAAAATGGTGCATTTTTCTTGAAACAGCAAAGCTATTTTCCTGCCTCTGAAGACAGAATGTTTTATTTAGCATATAAAGATACTGCCCTGAATGTAATGACTGCTGGTCATGGAGCACATTGTAAGGAGTAAAAATCATGTATTATTAGTTTTTAAGAGAAATGTATCAGAAACTTGTTGCTCTTCTACATCTGTGTCAGTGAGAAATCAAATCATAATAGACCAATATGAACAGAACATGTTGCTCACAACAAACTGATTTTTTTTAAATTGGATTTTCTTTAAATCAAATGATTGTTAAGGCAGAACATTAAACAAGACTAGCTAAAAACTAGAATAAAGGCCACCTAATGTGATTTATTATTTCCCATTTCAGCACAGTTCAGAAGCGTGAAATGGTGAATCCAGCAAGTATGAAGCAGGCACTTATTGCATCAGCACGCAGGCTTCCTGGAGTCAACATGTTTGAACAAGGACATGGCAAATTGGATCTTCTGAGAGCTTATCAGATCCTCAACAGCTATAAACCACAGGCCAGGTTAATTTTAGTCCTTAATTAATCAGTGGTACACTACAGTCTGTTTTTTTTGTAACAGAGCAGGTGGTGCATTTGTAACTCAGTTGAGCAATCTGTGCTTGTGCAACAACAAGAACTTGCACAGATCTTAGGAAATCCTGAAGCATGAATTTGGAGAAGTCAGAAGCATTTTCTGCCTAAGTTATGGCAGTGTAGGGGATGATTTATTTTCCCTTATAGTCTTAGACATTATGAATAATGTAACCTAGAACAGAGTGGAAAAGTACTGAAGTTTTAACTTTTGAGAATAAGGACATTCTCCCTGTGCTGAGAAGTTTCTTTTTTGTGCATGAAAATCTTTCACAAAACTTAAAATTGAGAAAAAAAAATTAGGGAGAGAGGGAAGAAGTTTTTGTGGCAGATTTGGGAAGTGAAATGGGAGCTTGATAGAGTAACTGGCATGGTTTATCTTTAATTTTTTCATGGTTAAGTGCAGTGGCATGTTCTTCTGTTTAGTGATTATTTTTTTCTCTTTAAATTTTTCCTCCTCTGTCCTGCTGTAGTTTGAGTCCAAGCTATATTGACTTGACCGAATGCCCCTACATGTGGCCCTATTGTTCTCAGCCCATATATTATGGAGGGATGCCAACTATTGTTAATGTTACTATCCTTAATGGTATGGGAGTCACTGGGAGAATTGTAGACAAGGTAAGTATTAATATTGTTCCAAGTTCTGGCTGTTAATGTTGCTAAAAACTTCTCCGAAAATACAACTTTAGCTGTGAATTTCCTAAAACAAATCTCACTGCTGAGAGCAAGAGATGCAAAGTGTTTGATTAAAGGGCACACCCAGACAGGTTGGTTTGTCAACATGGGCTGTCTACAAGTTTTCAAGCAATGCATTGATCTCTGAGGCATGTAGTGTTTTATCTTTGTAAAACCAGTTTGAATTGAAATGGGCTTAGAGATTTTTTTGTATTCTCTCATAGCATTTAAAATCTTTTGGATAGATTCTCTTGTTTTGTTTTTTTTTTTATCTGAAGCATAAATAATTTCAGTAAAGAATCCTGACACCATAAATCACGCTTCTTCCATGGGTCACAGTGACCTGAACGTATCAACTTAACCAAGCTCTGCTGCAAAACCTGTTCTTTCACACTGATGATATTGATCATGTTTGTTGGCTAGGGAGGCTTATAATTAAGTAAGTTTCAATGCAGAATAGATTTGGGAATTGAGACAAGTTAAATAAGACACCTCTTGTGCAATTCTAGCCAGTGTAAATGAACCTAATATCCACATTCATGTGAATCCTAAGGTGTGTTTTAGACTCAGGCTTAGATTAAAGAGCATTGATGCTCTTACCCAGGATTGTTAGCTTGTGCTAATACTCACAAAAGCTGGTGTAATTTGCCTGTGTCTGTTACACTGTTAGCTCTCTTTGTTACTGAAAGGAAATTTTGTGTTCTTAGCAATAACTTTTTGCACTGGACCTCAGCAGGTTCACTTGGGCAGTGTACTTACTGTTCAGGTAGCTTCTCACAGTCCTGCCTCTGAAAAGCCTGTAATCCAGGTCATTGGGGCTGTCATAACTAGGTTGATTCACTGACTCAACACCAACCTTTTGACCTCTGTGTGCGTTTTTAAGTTCAACGTAATCTTCAGAAGAGCTAATATTTGTTACTTCTTTGTGCAGAGGAAGAAGGCTCTGTGTGCAGAAATTAGTGACTGCAAATACTGTGTTACCAATGTTCTATATTCTTCATTTCACAGCCAGACTGGCAACCCTATCTCCCCCAAAATGGGGATAACATTGAAGTGGCTTTCTCCTATTCCCCTGTGCTCTGGCCTTGGTCTGGATACTTGGCAATTTCCATCTCTGTAGCAAAGAAAGCAGCATCTTGGGAAGGCATTGCTCAGGGTCATGTTATGATCACGGTATCATCCCCTGCAGAAAATGAGGTAAGTTCTATGTATTTTGGATTTTATAGGTTAAGAATTATTAAAACTGCTTCCAGATAGAGAAATACCTTGTTATTAAGCATTTGCTCTGGTCTTGTAATTTGAAGCAGAAGTTAGATTTGGGTCAGGAAATTTGAAGAGTACAAGTAATGATCTTTATAGTTGAGAGCAGGATTAACTGCAAACTGAATAAAATTTGGAATCAGGAAACCTCTCCTTGAGACCAACTTCTTAATTTCATTTATTTACTCTGTTTTGGAAAAGATTACTCAAATATATTTATTCTAGAACCACGTTTAATTGTTCCTGAGAAGCTTTTAAGGTTTTGAACAATTGAACCAAGTCACAGTTGTAACATATGTTAAGTATATTGCATTCTGAGCATAAATAGAAACTGTTGAGTGCAGAAAAAAGTACTGTGGTGATTTAAGGCAAAAACCATCCCTTTGTCTCTAGAGCTGGTACTGGTGACTAAAAGTAGATTTGGTGCCTCCATTTTTCTGGTGTTTTACACTGTAGTTTGTTCTGTCCTTCAGTCTAAGAATGGTGCAGAGCAGACTTCAACGGTGAAGCTTCCAATAAAAGTGAAGATTATTCCTACTCCACCTCGGAGTAAGCGAGTCCTTTGGGATCAATACCATAATCTCCGTTACCCACCAGGATACTTCCCCAGGGATAATTTGAGGATGAAGAATGATCCATTAGATTGGTATTTATTTCAGCTTCTATTAAATCAGTATTTCTTGGTGTGTTAATGATCTGGGATAACTTTTCTGAATGCCAGAGAGCTCTGGCCTCTCTCAGTGTGGCATGGGATTATCTCTTCTAAGAAATCTATGAAAAGCACTTGGACTCTCTATGCATTTGGTGTGGGATTGTTTTTTTTGCTTTATGGTTTTATTCACGTGAAATGCAAGACTTGAAAATGCACATTTAAGATACTAAGATTTATGTTTCACTTTTCTGCCCTAATTTCTCCCACGAAATGAAGGGAGGGCACTTTATTAGCTGCTTAAAGACTGAATCCTAAAGAATAGACCTCTTGTCTGTTGAGGGATGCTTCTTTGAAGCAAGGAAAGGCTTGGCTGACCTATTACTTTTAATAGATGGAGGGGGAAGCATCTGTAGAAGAGTGATGCAGCAGTGTTTCAGTGAGGATTACTTGGGTCAGTGGACATAGGCTTTTGGAAAGCTGCTTGGAGCATGCAAAAATGGCAGGTGGACAGGGTTTCAGAAAATCAAAAAGGTGGAAATCAGATTTCTGCATGCCAGATTTAAATGTCTTCAACACTCTTCTCTTTCTCAGGAACGGTGACCATATCCACACAAACTTCAGGGACATGTACCAGCACCTGAGGAGCATGGGGTACTTTGTTGAGGTTCTCGGTTCCCCGTTTACATGTTTTGATGCGAGTCAGTATGGTAAGCATAAGTTAATTGCCTTGTTCTCCATACTGTTAACTTCTTCCTAAAATGGCCTGGCTTTTGGAAGACCTAAAATGCTGTGGGTGTGCAAATAAAAATTCTCATAGTAGAAAAATACTGTGACAGTGAGTGTATTTATTATCTATGTGCTGATATTTAGGTATGTAAAGTGTTGCTGTAAAAGCTTGCCTCAGAGTGTAGTAGAGTTAGTGCAGTTCTCTGTCCTTGTCATGAAAAAAAGAAGAGGGAACACCCACTTATGAGCAGGTTAAAAGTCCCTTTGTGTGCAGTCCCACGAAGTTGTAACTGTATTTGCCAAAAGGTTTTGGCGCAGTCAAAAATGAAGCATGTCCTGTTTAGCAAAGTGTCCATCCTGGTTCTTTTTGTTCTGCTCAGCGATCCTTGCTTAGATAAGAGTGGGGAAAGTATTCCTGCAACCACATGCAATAGCAAAGGAGAATGTTTCTTGTTTGTGTTCATTAGGAAGGAAATTTGATAGATTGGACAGGGAGTTTTTTGGGCCTCCAGAATTTCCAGTACTTCCTCAAGAAGTGAGGGGAGGAAAACTCAGTTATCTGTGGTCCGTCTGCCACGTCTCCTGAGGTTGTGTTGTCTAGGTGAGAGTGCACTCTATTCTATCATCCATGTCATTAGCATTGTTTCTACAGGATCTTTATCATTTAGCAGATGGCTTTCCAAACACAGACTGCCTGGACTTGTGGAACTGGCTTGGTTGCAAGGGACTGTGAGACGTGGAGCCAGTGTCAGTAGTTTATCAGATTGCTCAGTGTCGTTCTGTCAGGATTTTCATTGTCTTTGAGGATGAAAATTTCACCACCTCTCTGGGCAGTCAGAAAGTGAAGAAGCAAAATGGCTTGGTATTTAGAAGCAGTGTAAAGTCATAAGCATGTTTTCAGGGAATAAAAGTATGTTTTTCTGGTTGTGTTTTTCAGTGATGCAGAGAAGGTTGTGCTTGCATGTTCTCAGGAATGGGAGAGGATTATATGAAAGTGGCAGAGATACTTTAGTCAAGCCTACTAAAATGCAGCTGTAGTTTTCAAGATGTGAATCAAACCACATTTCAGTGTAATTGCTTCCTGGCTGCCAATCTTGCAGTAGTGAGTGGAGTACCTCTTAGTGTGGTAGCAGTGAAAAAGCTTCTAACCAAGATGCATCTGCATTAGCACTTCAGTTTGGATCAGTGGTGAATCCCCTCATTGTCCTGTTCTGCTACAGTTTGTCTCCGTTTATGGAGCATTTGGGTGAGACCAAACTGCAAAACATACATGTGACATACAAGGACATTTGTCTCACAAGACCACAAAAGCACAAGTCATGAGTAACACCCTAAAAGTTTAATATCCTGCCAGACTTAATTTTTGGAGACATTTGTAAACAAAAACATCTTATATTTTCCATCCTTAAATGTGACTTCATTAGGTGAGCTGCCAGAGCAGGGCACATGGACCAGATATTGTTCAAAATGTGCCCTTGTGTTGACTCCTGCATGGGTTGCATGAATAGTGATAACATGATGGTGAACAGCCTGGTGAACTCCTCTTTCTGCTTTTACACACAGGGACTTTACTGATGGTGGACAGTGAGGAGGAGTATTTTCCTGAAGAGATCACCAAGCTGAGGAGGGATGTTGATAATGGACTTTCACTGATAGTCTTCAGTGACTGGTACAACACATCTGTGATGAGAAAAGTCAAGTTTTATGACGAAAACACAAGGTACCAATTTATTTCCCAGTTCTTTAGGAAATAAAATGCCACAGAACTGCCATTGTGCACATATTACCCTAAGAATCCCAAATGTGATATGCTGTACTTCAGCATTTGCATACTACCTATAAGAAAGGACTAGCTAAAGAGGAAAATTGACCTTAAGGTGCAGCTTAAGGAGCATAGGTATTTTATTACGATTGCAAAGGCCCCTTTGGTAAGGCAGTCTTCTTTTGAAGCCAAGAAAAACATTTGAAATGAAAAGAAATAAGAAATTGGAGAGCAGCAAACAAATTAAAATGGATGTGTTTGCACATTAGGGAAGCAGAATAGAAAGAAAATGTGCACTGCAAGCAGTATCACCAGGTTGTGTAGCTGGTATTGAAATTATTCTGTGTATCATATAAGGAAAAAACACGTCAATATCACCAGTGAGTAATTGCTGTAGTTGTCAGCCTGGTTTGTGTTACTGTTAAGCTAAAACGATCTGTTCTGCAGTTTGTGAGCAAGTGACATTTTGCTTCATAGAAAAACGAGAAGCGGGTTACCTGACTGTTGTTTTTGCCTCAGCTTAGCCAAACAAAGAGCGTAAGAGTGAGTTCCTTTCTAACAAATTGAAGTTTTCCATGCAACTGAAATGCACTGAGAACTTCACATTAGTATTACTTAACTTCTGCTCAAAAGTATTGGTGTCAAAGAGAGACAGCTGATCACATGCCCCTGCAGTTAAATAAGGCTTTGAGATGTAGTTCATTATGTAAGTGACTTTGGAAAAGTCTCTATGCAGGAAGACACATAATTTTTTGTTATCCAAACTCTAGCAGTATGTTCTGTATATTAGTAAAGAGTGTTACACTGTAATTTTTACAGGCAGTGGTGGATGCCTGATACTGGAGGTGCTAATATACCAGCTCTCAATGATCTGCTTTCTGTGTGGAACATGGCCTTTAGTGATGGGCTGTATGAAGGGGATTTTACCATGGCAAGTCATGAAAGTGAGTACTGGAGTCCATTGCCTATGCAGGCTGCAGTGGGTGGTTTGGAAAATAGTTTTCTAGAAGGATGAATTCAGCGAGAGTGAAGGGAACCACCCAAATTCAGTGAAAAGGATCTCTTAGGATGCTTAAATGATTAATTCCTTTGTAGATGTTCTCATAGTGTTTGATGAAGCTTTTCAGTTTAAAAAAAGATAATGTCAGGCTTCTAAATGGAAAGGTTTGAAAACAGCATGTAAAGGTGAGCCTCCAAAAGCTGTGCTGAGAAGTGCCTTGTCTGCAAATACACACGGGTCACAATATGCAGATCCAGTGCAGTGTTCCTGGGAGTGTTTGCTTCTGGGCTTGTTTTATGGTGGGAAGGGAAGAAGTGTTTTTGGTCTAAACTGAAATTTATTGATGTCTTTCAGTGAATTATGCATCAGGATGCAGTATTGCAAAGTTTCCAGAAGATGGCATTGTCATTGCACAGACTTTTAAGGATCAAGGTATGACCTTCCTTGTCTTTATTCAGTGTTTAAAGTAGAACTTTGGAGTTGGTGCACAAGCAAAGTTGTGAAGTCTAAAGGTCTAAAAACAATGAATGTAAAACCATGTTGACAGGGTAGGTATTTTTTGATTTTGCCTACACCATGTAGTTGATGCCTAAAAGGCAAAATGGCTATACAATTGTTACATAGTACAACAATATCTGAGTGTATATATGCAGTCTTATATTGTGATTGCTGTATTTGAACACATCTACATGTATGTGTGTCGTGCATCTTTGGAGGGGAAGGGATGGTGGTGTAATTTTGTTACTTGTTCATGTTTCTCATGAACAAATTTCATGTGCTACTGAAATATATCCCCTAATCATTGCCATATTTAGCAAGAGTGTTGTGGTAGCTGTGGTGATCTAAGGATATAAGTAAGGAAAATTTTAGTAGACAAAATGTCAGCAGCTAGACTCTTGTAAGGGAAAATGTCATGCATACAGGAAGCCTGTGGTCTCAGACTTCAGTGGTCTGTTCTCTGTGCATATCCATTTTCTTTACTGTTATCATAACATCTTTTCATTTGTGAGGTGGTAATGAAGAACTGCAATGGCAGCAGGCAGTTTTAAAAAAAACCCTTGTATTTGATGAGCCTTTAGGAAGTGCTGTGCAGGAGCAAATGACCAGAGCTATTAGTGTGTTGCAGGTCAGGTTTGTGTATATGGGTGCAGAGGGTTTGAGTGTGAGAGCAGAAGCACGTGCTTCTGATGCAACTCAGCAGCTGCCAGAGAAGATCAGTGAGTTCATTGTATTTTTGACTTACGATGTGTAGTGGAGGTGATTACCTAGTGCAGAAATTTTCTGGAACAGTAAGGAGATCATCCGTGTGAGCCTTTTGTAGGAAAGACAATATCCCTGTGTGCTGATGATTTAGGTATTTCCTTATGAGAGAGAGAAAGGCAGAGTGTCAACATGACAAGTAGCCTGCTAGACCCGCTTTTTCTCTTCAGTCCTTCGTATTGCAATTGGTGAAGCAGAAGAGCTCCCTGGTTTGCTTCTGGTGTCTAAACACAGTGTCTCAAGCAAAGGGAATAAATTTCAAATACAAATTCGCGATTTGTCTGTGTTTGTTTTTTGAAATAGGTGTTAGAGGTGGGAAACCTTTAACCTAAAACCAGCTTTCTGTAGAATTCTGCAGAAGGACTGAAACAACATAAAGAGCAGAACATTTTGGCTTTAAACCTTTTGCTGAGGATACTAGACTTTTTTCATCTAAGTTTGTTGACTGGACTGTGACGTCTTTTCTTCTTCTCTACCAAAGAAAGAAAAAGTTCATTATCAGTAGGAAACTTTATAATCAGGGTCTTGAAGCAGTTTAATTTTTATCATAACATCATGAGGATTTTGAAAACTGTAAAACTGTATGACATGACTTGTGGTGTAGCTGCATTTGTCAGTTTGCAATGTAGGCTGTGCTGACTTACAGGTAAATTGGTGTTTATGCTCTGCATGCTATGGAATTTATTTGTGCTTTGCTTTAGGTCTTGAAGTTTTAAAGCAGGAGACTGCTGTAATTGAAAATGTTCCTATTTTGGGACTTTACCAAGTTCCCTCTGAAGGTGGTGGCAGAATTGTTTTGTATGGTGACTCCAACTGCCTGGATGACAGCCATCGACAGAAAGGTGTGTAAGCTCTGGCACACAGGAAGAGTTACTGTCTTAAACTGACAACTGCCCTATGTGTTTTTACAGCTCCATCAGAAATAGCTGGTCTTTCTAAATGTTTCTTACTGAGGCTTAATCTCAGTTCTGCAGAGCTCTACTGAAATGCTGTAGGGTTCAGTTAAACAAAAGAGCACCCCCCATTAAACAGCCCTCTGCTAGATGGGACTGTTTCTCCCCCACACCATATTTTTCTATTCCACAAGCTTTGGAGGCTGATTTTGGGATGGTGTTTTTTGCAAGCATTTCAGTTGTGCATTACTATTTTCTGGTTATTCTGCTTTGACACAAACCAGCTGCTGAAAATATGTCAGAAAGTAGGAATTCCCTTTTGTGTTGTCAGAGCATTTGTTTGCAACTCTAGGTAGCAAGTGTGTGAGCTGTGTGTATGTGGTTTCTGTGACTCCCAGAGAAGCCATGCTCTTACACACTGTGGTTGAGTCTTACAAAACTTTTTTTCCTAGCACTTTCTTTGATCTGACTTTTCAAATTTTTAAGAGGTTGCTTGGCTTTCTCATGGCACGTAAAGCACAAGCTGGTAGATCTGTGGCTCAAGGGGACAAGGATAATCCCATATGCAAAGTCTTTTTCTGCATTTCCACTGAACAGAACTGGATTTTCCTTTTGTGATGAAAAGTACATCTATAATTTTTTAAGCTTTTGTCACTGACATTGTAAAATATTAGGTTATGCAATCCATCCCTTGCCTGGTTTATTTAACAGAAGTTACTGCCTAAGGGAGCTCTCCATCTGTAGCTCATTTCTTTCTCTTCACACATTTTGGGTTTTTTTTAAAAGTTCTCTGGTTTCTCCTTATCTGTCTTTGGATTGCTTCCTGTGAATTGCCCTAACACCTGTACAACGGTGCCTTAGTGCTTGCTCTAGGTTATTGAAAGTACAAAGCAGAAGAGAAGACACATAGTTTTAAATTAAACAATAGAAAATAACTCTTTGTGACCTCCCTAATGCTCTTATATTCACTGTGACCTCTGAAGCGAGAAAGAGTGGAAGGCTCTAAAGAAATCCTTTAAAATTAGCTTTTAAATTGTGAACCAGGAGCTATGTCTGCTGCAGAGACATCGGTGGCTTTAACTGAGGTAAATTCCTAACATTTGTGAATATAAATCCTTAAAATCTGATTGACCTCTTTAAAAAATCAAAGGTGAGGATTTAAGGGACACCAGGATTATGGAGATTAATTCCCATTCCCAGCCAACTGTTCCTGGGCTGAGAAGTTCTGAGAAAAATAGTTTGCTGTGTGGTGGAAATAGCTGATAAGGCATTGTCCTACTCCTGCAAAAGGAAGTTTTAGAGAGTTGTGATGTTAACTAGCTGGAGTGCTTGTTTGTTAGGAGTAGCTCTGGATTAAGGTAGGAGTAATTCAGGAGAGAATCAAAATGAGGGATCATGTGCTGTTGAAGTGCAAAGGGAAAACCATGATCAGGTATATTGTGGCATTGGTTCTCAGCCTGGGCTGTACACAGCTGCCCTGGGGACTGCTTTTGCTTTAGCTGGGTTGCAGCCAGAATGTTTCCCCTTTGTTTATTTATTTTTTAAGCTTTGGAAAGCAAAAGAGTCATAGCCTTGCTCTGAAAACACTACCTTGTTCTTACTTTTCAAGGTAGTTATTTTGTCCTTTCAAAAAAATGGTTGGTTCTGCATTTCACTGTTAAAAATTATACCAGAAGCTCTGAGGTTCCTGTGTTTCCACACTGAAAAACTCTGTAATTTTTGCTAGGACCTGAATGGCCTTGCACAACCTGGAGTTCCTATGTTTGAGACCTGCTGTTTTATGTCCTACTCCCCAAAAGAGCCTGGTTTGGTACAAAAGAGAATATATATTTTAAGACTGAGCAGATTATTTTTGTGTTTGGATACAGTGTGTGCAAAGTTTTATCTTTCTGAAAGATGAAGCCTAGAACTTCAGGAGAAAAGCAGGAGCCAGAAAACCAGATTGTACTTCTAAGTGTCATTAAAGCCATCTTAACAGAAAGCTAAGGCATTTTAAATGTGGACTAATGCATATCTTGTTTTGGGGCTTGGGGCTGTGACTTCCACAGATTGCTTTTGGCTCCTGGATTCCCTCCTGCAGTACACTTCTTATGGGGTGATGCCACCAAGTCTCAGCCATTCTGAAAACAGGCAGCGACCGCCGTCAGGAGCAGGATACTCTCTCCCCGAGCGGATGGAAGGTGAGAGCCTGAATTGCCAAGCAGAGCCCTCAACTGGGGGACTGTCAGGGCAGGAATTCTCAGACAGACCCCTTGAGTTATATGCCAGTAAAGTTGGTTTGTTGTGAGATCTACAGCATTCCGTTGTTTTAATAGAAGAGAGCACTTACTGTGAGGTTTTGTCATGATACAGTTGTGGTTAGACTAAAGAAAATGTTCTGTTCTTAGAGCAGCAATGTTTCGATGCCTGGTTCTGCTAGGGAGCTTTCTACTTACTGGCTGCAGAGCAGATATAAAGCATTCAATCTTATCTCATGTGCTGCCAGCAAACCTTGCATGGTGCTGTGGCAAGTACAGACTCTTACTGTTTTGTTAGGTACGCTTTGGTTATTTCTGAGATGTAGCTATGAACTGTAGTCACTAAACAGCTCTCGTTTTTACCTAACACTGTTTAGCCTGGGGTGCATGTTGGTAACTCTTATCCTGCCTGTCTTTTGGTAACCCAGTCTCTTTTTGCCTGACTTGCAGGTAACCATTTGCATCGATACTCAAAGGTGCTTGAGGCTCACCTGGGGGACCCTAAACCCCGGTCCCTTCCTGCTTGTCCTCACCTGTCCTGGGCCAAACCACAGCCTTTGAATGAAACTGCCCCCAGGTTAGTATACATCTTTCTTACACAGTAATCTCATCTTTGAATTCAGCTGAAAAATTATTTCTTCCATCTGCTTTTGAAAGGGACAACTGCAATGCCTTTCCTAGAGAACTACCAGATTGCAAAGAGGAAATAATGATAAATGTCTCTTTGGTGAATAATCCTGACTCACCTAATAGCTACACTATAAAATTCTGGGATTTTAAAAATAGCTTCACAAGTGACTGTTGTGATTGAATGATCCCAGCTTTGAGAGAACAGTCTTCCTTGAGCCCACTGTCACTGTGTGCCTTAGAAATTTCTGAAGCAGCTTCTTGGACATCTCGCCCAGGACTGCCTTCTGTGGTGTCATTTGTCAGCCACTTGAAGGAAAGTGCATCAGTATACAACCCTTACTTGTCTGCTGAGCTGATGATGGTTACTTTTCATGCTCTGTGTGCAAGAAAGAGAGTTGGTAGTAAACAGTTGCCCATCTAGGTTGTGTCCCTGTAGTGTCTGAATTTCAGCTTGGAGGCCTGCAACCTGCAGAACCTAAAGAATGCATCAGATTATCGTTTGGGTCCAAACTAGTGAATTATGTGTAGGTTTCAACTGTCACTTTCTCTGTATGTTGCTGCAAAATTCCTTGCATTACTGAAGTAAGTGGGCAGACACCTCTGTCTTTAAATTTTTTCTAGCAACCTTTGGAAACATCAAAAATTACTGTCAATTGACCTTGATAAAGTGGCACTGCCCAGTTTTCGACAGAACCGACCCCAAGTGAGACCATTGTCCCCTGGAGAAAGTGGAGCTTGGGACATTCCTGGAGGTAAATACTGAAAACTTTGAAAATTGCAGTTTTGGTTGTGCTTTTTGTATAAGGTTTGAAAAAACTCAAAACAGCACTGCCATATGAGAGGCCACTGTTTATTTTCAGTTGTGAAAAACAGGCAAATGATAGTATGGCTGTGTTATAAAAGGCTGACCAGATGTAAATTTTTTTTGCATATGAAGAGTTTGTTTTACAGAAAGCATCGTGATATACTGGGAAGAAGATTTTGGTGGGTGCATTTTGTGTAGTTGAGATTTATTTTGGTGCTGTTCAGATTGATGGGTGTCAGCAGCAGCCCCTGTCCTTGGCGTCTGTGGCCTCATAACCACTGCTAATTAAAGTCCTCGTATGAGTGGCAAACACTTGGGCAAGTTGTTATATTAACAGATGATGTTGAGCACTCAAAATAGCTTTCATTCTAAGAGTGGGCTGCTCTCCTATACAAGTTTGGCACTGAAGACCTCATTGGAAGCAGTTTGAAAACCTCACAGATGCTCTTTTCCCCGTCTGAGCTGCTAGACCCAAAGACATCCGTAAAAATGAAGGATTTGCCTGTACAGCTCATCTTCACCATGTCCATGCACGGTCTCTGGAGCAAGCATGAAATCACTTTTCTTTGTTCCATCATGATCTGAATTACGGCAATTACTTAGTAGTAAGATTATGGTCAAACGTCTGCATCTCTCTTCTAATGCAGAACAGAAGATTGTTGTTCCAGAGGAAATCTGGGTTACAGTTTCATGTGCCCAAATAGATCAAGGTGGAAGTGCTGGTGCTTTTCTGTAGTGTTAGCATCCTGTCTTATTTTCACTAATCAGTCTGCAGCTGTTAATCTTCCTGTCTGAAATGTAATCTGATTAACGGCTGCTTGGCCTTTGAACAAGAGTTACGTCGGGACCTTTTGGTAGGTGGCATTAAGACCACAAAGACATCATAGCTCACGTGGTAAGTCCTTGCTTCCAAACCTCTTTGCCTTTCTAGGTATAATGCCCGGCCGGTACAACCAGGATGTGGGACAGACTATTCCAGTCTTTGCCTTCCTTGGTGCCATGGTGGTTCTGGCCTTCTTTGTGGTGCAGATCAACAAAGCAAAGAGCAGGCCAAAGAGACGGAAACCACGAGTGAAACGACCACAGCTTATGCATCAGGTTCAGCCACCAAAGACACCTTCTGTGTGAAAGCTCTGGCTTGCCAAAGATGACCTCCTTTTACCGGTAGCTTTCCTGGGCAATTGATCACTCCCAGTGAAGGTGCAGCAAGTGCACCACTGATGGTCTAGTAATGTGCACCTGACATCATCTCATAGTCTTTGGCTTCTGGAGAGAAAAAAGGACTTCTTTTGATCGTCTGTACATAAACTGCAGCTTTAAGCAGCTGAAGCCACCAAAGACTTGAATACTGTTTAAATGGCTGCTTAGTCACTACATATCCCAAGAGGGGGAAAACGGACCTTTTTTTTAAGCTGACCAAACTAAAATTTATTTGTTTAGAGGCTATTTTCTATATTTATTGTTGGGGAGGGCGGGAGAAAAGTCACTTTAAGGACCTCTGCTATGGAAAAGCAAGTGCATTTTTTTTGGATGGAATGCAATTTTCTAGAACGGTATTACTCTGGAGAGTATAATGTGCACCATTAAAGGAGGGAGGGGGTGAGAGACCAGTACAAATCAGTGAGGCATACTCCTGCAGTTTATTTTTATAAAGCCAACTACCATGATGTTTTGTAATTTTTGGTCATGATTTCACCGTTGTTGGTGAAGCAGATTTTCAATAAATATGTTATCTATATGAAGCAAAGACAATGTGCTGTGTGGCTCTTCTTTCCATTGGCAGTCATAGAGAGCAAGTTGTGGAGTAGAGAAGATTTTCATGTCTCCCCTCTTTTTGCCATGTCTTTATCCTTATCAGCAGCTTTCCAAGACTTGCCTTTGGAGCACTGACTGAGTGGCTGTACAAATGGTGCTTGGCCTGAGTGAGCGTGAAGTTCAGGAACCCTTCAAAACACAGAAGCTTGTGATGAGAAGAGCACGCCCAAAGAGCTGTATAAAAAAACTACCATGGGGGTGGCACCTAACAGCACAGTGGGGTGTGACAAAAAGCCAAAAACCTGGTCTGCTTTGCCTGTTAATGTTGCCATCATTGAAACAGCTTCTCTCTTTGTAACAGAAGCCTTGGGGTTTTCCCTGCCAACTGCTGGTTTTGCTGCTCTAAACAAGCTGGGAGCTGGTGGCTGCTTCTGTTGGTGAAAAGAATCGCAGCCTAAGCAGGTAAGTGGTCTGCACTGGTGAACAGTCCTGGCTGAGCTCTTGGGTACCCCTGTATGGCTGAAGAAAGAGGAGGTGACAGGGACAGGCCTACTAGGCAGTCTGACTGCATCCATCCTGTTAGGGCTTACGATCCTGGATGGTGGTGGTGGGCCTTGGGAAGGAGAGAACCTTGCTCCATGTAGCCTCGGACAAGCCTTTCAAGGGGTGGTTGTGGATAGGGTTTGGCAATGCATGAGTATCCTGCAAAAAGGTGGTTAGCTTTTTCCAGTATGTCTCTTCTGAAGATGAGGATGTATTGGAAGAGACAGTGTCCTGTCACTATGCCAGCGAAGGCACTGAACTTTTGCATTGAAATCATTAGAAAACAAGTTGGAAGCTTGTTGGAGCTTAAGAGATGGTCCCCAGGTTGGGCTGCTTGTGCCACCCCAATGGGGCTGGAGCACATTGCTCCTCCTTCTCCAAACCCATGATGACTGGGAGGGCATTTTCACCACCACACCTGTAGCACTGAGGTATCTTGTAGAGCCAACCAGCAGCAGCTCTGCAAGTTGTCCTGTGAAATCTCAAGGGCCAGACCTCAGAAGGGATTGCAGGTAGCAAAGCCATGATTGTGGCCAGTGTTTTTATTTGTCCAAAACAAAGACTGTACATTTGCATTTTTGTGCCTTTGACAGTCTTCAAAGATAATAATATGGAAAACTTATCAACTGCCCATTTTCCACTTGCCAAGGAGACAGCAGCAGGTAAAGCTGCCAACGCACAGGGACCCTCAGGTTATGGCTTGCAGCCCAGGGGCTGGAGCACCCACATAAATGGGAGAAAGAGGGAAAATATAAGCGAAGGAGCCCAGAGCCACTGAGCAGAGAAACCTCCTGGGGTTACTGTGCCATGTGGGAGATGATCTGCATCCCTTCAGTTTGAGGTTCTCTGGTCCATCAGAAGGAGACTGGAAAGCTGCCACTGCTCAGGTCAGTGCAAACAAGGAGGCTTGTTCCTCTCATTGCAGCACTAATGAGAGATTAGAACTCCACTGCAGCACTGAAACCAGAGTCAAGCTGTATCAAAGCGCCAGTCCGAATTAAGAACCTTTCCCAGTGGCTGGTATTTTACAGCCCAGTGGCCAATTTCTAAGTCATAGAGGCCAATTATTTCCAAAGCCTTTGGTGTGCTGCTAATGAAGGCCTGGAAGGGCCCTTCCAAGTGGTTATAAGCCCCATTGGCGGCAGAGATGTAATGGAGGTGGCAGGCACAATTAGCCATCCATAATTCCGCCTAGCAGCTGATTAAAGTCTCTTTATCCGTCTTACTGAGATCAGAAGGGCACATATTTGGAAAATCAAAAATGTATTAGAGGCTGTCAGCCAGGGTCTGTGTGCTGAGCCCAGGGCTCTGGCAGGTGCCAGGAGCAGCACAGAGCTGCAGTGTGTGCCCCCATGGTGGGGATGGGCCCCTCATGCCTGTGGGGTGCAGCCTCCTCTGTGCAGGTGCCCTGCAGCATCAGCCACTCCATCCTGCAATCCCAGCATTCCCTTCCTCTGGGTGGAGGGAGGTGTGGGGTGGGATGGCATGGCTCCTCTCCAAGGTCTCCCAGTGCAAGAGAGCACCAGTGGGCTGTTTCCTGTTGTGGGACATGGAGAGGTGCTGGGTTCACTCTGCACCCAGCGAGTGATGAAACACCCTCCAGCCCAACCATCTGAAGGGTGCTTAATGCAGCTGCCTTCCCTCACCTTCTCAGTGTGCTCCAAAATGCCGCGGAGTGGGAATTTCATGGATGGGGTGAACACAGGAGGAAGAGGGAGGCCCTGGCCCTGTGATGGGAATTTCGTGGATGGGGAGAACACAGCCAGAGTGGGGAGCACCCAGCCTGCCTGCCCAGCCCTGCATTGGAGCTGCTGGGGCTCATGGGGTCTGTACGAGCTCTTTAAGACCTGGGGATGTCCACGGACAGCGGGACGCGGGTCCCGAGCCAGGGCGATGCATGAGTCCCGCTTTCCGAGGGGGCTCCGGGACGATGCTTGCTTCGCGCACTGGGGTGGGAGGGGGAGCGGGAGAGGGTCTTTCCGTGGGTGAGCTCCTGGGAGGGGGTTCCCACGGCCGGCNCACCCGGCACTGCCCTCCCTGCCCTCCCTGCCGTGCCGGGATGGAGCGGGCGGTGTCCGAGGGTCGGCCCCTGCTGCCCAGCCCGCTCCGCTCCGCCGCCCCGCCCGCCCCCGGGCTCTCCTCCGCCGGCGCCGTCTTCATCCTGCTCAAGTCTGCGCTGGGTGCGGGGCTGCTGAGCTTCCCCTGGGCCTTCGGCAGAGCCGGCGGGGCCGCCCCGGCGCTCCTGGTGGAGCTGGTAAGAGGGCACTGGGGGGGCACTCGGGGGAGAAGGGCTGCGGCTGCCCCGGAGGGAGCCGAGGTGTGGGGAGGGGGCTCACCCGCTCTGGTGTCCGGGCAGCTGGCGGGGACCCCCGTTCGCACAGCACCCCCTTCCCGACCCCGGCCGGGGCAGGGAGGCAGCAGCCCGTGCCACCCTAGGGATGCTCTTTGCAGCTGAAGCCACACTGGTTGCTGGCGTTTGGCTCAGCCTCACATCAAATTGGTGTCTGCTGCCATACATGCCCCAAAACCCCAAATCTAAACCCGGAGGGCTGTGTCTCCATCCTTTTGCTGACCTCTGCTACCCTCTGGGGCCACGAGGCAACCTGGCTGGTGACCTGGTCCCTAGTGGTGGTCCCGCTGGGTCCCCGCTGGGCCCGGGGGGGACAGGGGGTGGTCGTGGTGCTTCTTGCTGTGTCCTGCCCCGCAGGGCTCGCTGGTGTTCCTGGTGAGCGGGCTGGCCGTGCTGGGCTATGCTGCGGCTCTCAGCGCCCAGCCCACCTACCAGGGGGTGGTCCGGGCGGTGTGCGGGGCAGCGCTGGGGAAGCTCTGTGAGCTGTGCTTCCTCCTCAACCTCTTCATGATCTCCGTGGCCCTCCTGAGGGTGGTGGGCGACCAGCTGGAGAAGCGTGAGTTGTTTTCCTCCACAGTGTTTGGGACTTGTTTGGGGCCGGCAGTTTTCGGGAGTGAGGGGAAAGTGGGCTAAGGTTGGTCCCAGGGTGGGCTATGCTCAGTCCTGGGTTTTCCTGGAAATCCTGAGGACGTGGGGCTCCCTGGTCCTGCCATGGTGTGATGCTCCCTATCCCCTTGGGCCATCTTTCAGGGTGCAGCTGATCCCTCATTGCCCCCCACAGTGTGCGACTCCCTGTACCCCAATGGGACACTGAGCGGGGCCCCCCAGCCGCCGCCCTGGTACGTTGACCAGCGCTTCACCCTCTCGGCTCTCTGTGTCCTCGTCATCTTCCCGCTCTCTGTCCCCAGGGAGATTGGCTTCCAGAAGTACTCCAGGTACCACCTGGGCTATCCCTGCTGTGGCTCACCCCTGGGTACCCTATACCCCCGGTCACCTCCTCCCAGGAACCTGCAGGGCGATGGGACCCCCCTCTCCCTTTCTCCCAGCTGTGTGTGACACTCTCCCATGCCTTGGCAGCATCCTGGGCACACTGGCCGCCTGCTACCTCACTGTGGTCGTCATCCTGAAATACTACCTGCAGACAGAGGGCCTGAGCTTGACTAAGCACCCCCAGCCCTCCAGGTAGGGGAGTCAGCCCTGTGTGCCTCCTGCCCTGACCTCCCTGACATCAGCAGTGGCACAGGGCAGGGGTGGAGGTAGGGCAGGGGTGGCCCTGGGCCCTGTGTGTGTGGGGTGAGGGTGAGTTGGGGGCAGCAAGCAGTAGTGGCAGGTGAATGGCAGCTCCCAGCCCCATCTTTCACCCCAGCAATCCCCCTTTCTCCCAGAATCATTGTGCAGGAGCTTCCCATGATGGCATCCAGGCTGCACAGTTTATGCCACCAAGGTTCCTTCTGCTTTTGTGAGCCTCACCTCCTTCGCTCTGTGCTTCCTCCCCACATGCCACAGGTCCTCTTCCTGGGCCTCAGTCTTCAGCGTCATTCCCACCATCTGCTTTGGCTTCCAGGTAGGTCACCCTGGCCCTGCTGCTCCCAGATGCCAGGGCAGTGCTGGCAGCCTCCCACAGCATCACAGACCGTGGGGATGCCATCTCTTGAAGGGGAGGTTGCAGTGAAGGGGACCTGTGGCTGTCACCAGAGGTGGCTGCAGGGCAGGATGCAAGTCCCTGGGGATGGGACAGAGCAGGACAAGGCATCCATAGGTTGGAGGAAGGATATGGGGGGTGGAGGTTGTCCCTGCATGGGGCCCCAGTGCCATCCCCCCNCACGGCCCGCGGGGCGGGGGGTCCGCGCAGCCCCCTGGCTGTCCATGCCCGCCCCCGCGGGGCCCGGCGGAGGGGCTGGAGCGCCGGGACCCTGCCCTGCTGTCCCGACACTGCGCTGCTGTCCCGACACTGCCCTGCTCTGCCGCCCGGACACTGCTCTGCCACCCGGACACTGCCCTGCCCTGCCCTGCCCTACCCT